>CM062625.1:3619542-3633074 GCA_025617555.3 Puccinia polysora
TTTTTTTTCTTTTTTTTCTTTTTTTTCTTTTTTTTCTTTTTTTTCTTTTTTTTCTTTTTTTTCTTTTTTTTCTTTTTTTTCTTTTTTTTCTTTTTTTTCTTTTTTTTCTTTTTTTTCTTTTTTTTCTTTTTTTTCTTTTTTTTCTTTTTTTTCTTTTTTTTCTTTTTTTTCTTTTTTTTCTTTTTTTTCTTTTTTTTCTTTTTTTTCTTTTTTTCTTTTTTTTCTTTTTTTTCTTTTTTTTCTTTTTTTCTTTTTTTCTTTTTTTTCTTTTTTTTCTTTTTTTTCTTTTTTTTCTTTTTTTTCTTTTTTTTCTTTTTTTTTCTTTTTTTTCTTTTTTTTCTTTTTTTTCTTTTTTTTCTTTTTTTCTTTTTTTTCTTTTTTTCTTTTTTTTCTCTTTCTCTTTCTCTTTCTCTCTTTTTTTTTTCTTTGTCTGTTTTCTGTTTTCTTTTTTCTCATTTTATTTATTTTTATCTTTTGCTCAAAACCCTGGAGTTGTGAACAAGTTGTGTGCCAAGTTACCCCCAGCTTCAACAGTGAACACTTGCCCACCAGCTTCAACATCATGCCAGCCAATTGCACCTCTCAGGCAAGCACCACAAAATGGTTCAAGCCCTCCAAAGGACATGGGGCGTTCTGGTCCTGTTTTTCTCACGTCTGAAGCTTGAGCGGATGAATCAAGATGATGAGATGCTAAGTGTCAACACTGCTTGGTTCTTTTACCTCAAGCCAGGCCACACCTTTTTCAAGCTTGTGTCCAAGAGGCCTGCAAGAAAACTGCAACCACAGACAATGTTGATATCAGGACCATTTGATGGACCTTAATGCCATAGAGAATAAAAAAATCACTTCAAAAAAAAATGGTGCACCACTGTTGCCACCTGCAAATGGCACGCCAGGGAGGAAGGATGGTAGCACCATTTGGCATGCCATTTTCCCAATCTTGTTGCCGCCAACCTTACTCAGAACCCATCCGAGTCGTGGGCGGGTTGTGTAGGTTTCGGTGGGGTTGAAGCTGTGAGACCCTCCGTGGATTTCTCCTCGCCCCCGGGGGTCCCTTTGTGCCCTCTCAATTTCCACCTCGGTCCCTTCTCGCCTCCCCTCCTCTGCTCTGCCCTGCTCTCCTCTTGAGTCTTGACCATCTCTCTCTCGTCTCACCTTCCGACTTCAACCTCATCCCCATCGAGTATTTCTTTATTATCCAGAGTCCGACACCGGCAATCGAGAAGGTTCCCCCCCCACCCATCAAAGCCTCCTGAGCGAATTTGGTTTGGGGGAGCGCTCTAAGCCCCGATCGGCGCATGAGTGATCTCTGGCTATGGCCATGGTACGTGTCCGCCAACCCTGGGTAGACATCATGCCTACCTCCGATGACCTTCTGTATCACGGGACGCCGCCCAGTACGGCGACAGTTGTATGAAGAGACTGAGCCCAAACCAGCCGGAGCATTGGGCTACTGGATCATAACTGGCGTTGTTGACCTGCGTTGTCCCCGATCGACTTGTTCGTACATACTTTGCAGCTTTGATTTGTTGGCCCCAAGTCACTACGGATGCTTGTACGATCTCGAGTCTCATCGATCGGACGTTTCAGAAACTCAGATCCAAGACGTCCACCCATCATCTCCTTGAAACATCACGTCGATTGCCATCATTCTTCAAACCGAACCTCAACTCGCAGGCCTAGTGAACCAAGCAAGCCAACCAAAGACACAAGGGTCATCATCATCAACCAACCCTGCCCGAGTGGACCGGCGAACGAGACGCACCCTTATCAGGCCCGCATAGCCCCTTACCAGCCAACGAGAGAAAATCGGCAGAAGGGGCGCCCAGGATGAACAACACCCAGCCCAATTCGATCCCCATCCCATCAAGCAGGCGAGCTCATCCCGATCACCTGACAACACCGATCAAGGCCGCCGCGCCCGCCAAGAGCGATGCTAAAACCATCCACGGGACACAATCAATTTGGGATTGCGATCATCATCCGATCGCATTCGAAGATGCGTTTCTGACCAAGCGTGATCCTACCATTCAGGCCCCGAAAACGAATACGCGCAATCAAGAGGATGAACTCTTCGAGTTGTGGTGCTGTACTGATGAACTGTGCCTGCCGTTCACTGATCAACATGGTCACGTCTGTAATCTACCGACTTGTGCCTCACCCAACACCCTACTACCCCCGTCATCATCATCTATCAACTCAGGCTGCTATAGACAGCCAGCCCCATCTACGTCAACCTCAGTTCCAGAAAACCCTTCGCCTCAATCGTCAGAATCTCGAAATTGTGGATTTCATGCGCCCCAATCTAACCTGGATGCGTGCTCATTAGGATCGGCCTGCCCTGATGATTTATTGGAGTGTGATTGCTGTGAAGCTGGTTGCCCTCCATCTCCGATCTCCCTTCAACCATGTCTGGATTGTAATCCTGTTATCGACACTCTCCAGTTCCGGCTCCCGACCTACGCCCCGACTTCTACGGACATCACCCAGGCCATCACCGGCTGTCATTCAAATCACACAAACTCCAGGTTGAATTCACCCTCCTTGAATTCAACCTTTTCACGCAACGATCTTGAGGATCTTTCAAACATTTCGCCAGCCCCTCACAGTGATACGCTTGACGAGGACATCATTTGGATCAATAAGGAACTAGAAGAACTTGTACGTTTTGAAGTATCTATTTACCCAACATTAACAGCCCTTTGCACCTTAAACTTTTCTCAGTCCCACGCATAGAATAGCCATACCCTCTTCCTTTTCCTTGAAATTCTCTTTGAGTGGCTCATAAACATGCGTGACTCTTTTTGTCACTACAGATCAAGTGTTGTTGTTGCGATGAGCCGACGCCGAGTCAAACATTGCCCAGTCATCACGCGGATGCCCATCCCACTCATCATGTCAACTTTGACCTGCTGGATAGCCCTTCGATCATCTTTCCTTACAAATCTAACCCTGATCCGACGAATCCGAATTCTCTTAATTCCACCTTAATCCGGTCAACTGAAATCAATCGCAACGACGATCAGCCTCCAAAAAACTTCAAATGTCGTTGGAGTGATTGCAATCTTGAATTTGAAAATCCTGCTCAGCTGGCTGAACACGTCAATACTTGTCATCTTTTCCAAGCTTCTTCCGTATCTACTTCCCAACCGCCACAAGATCATTATCCCAATCGGCAACGCCTCCTCCCATCGGATATGATCACCTCATCCCCATCTGACCAACGACTCCAATCCACTCAATCCTCCTTTAACACCTTCCACGACCACTTTCCGGTTTTGTTTGCGGATTGTGGATTACCTACCCCAGCCGATCCCCCAACTTCATCGTCATTTAGTCATCCTGCGACGATCGAATCAACCTCACAATCAACAGCATCAGTCCCGGCAAATTTCTCACTTTCGTCTTCATCTCTTCTTGGTGATCATCATCGTCCATCTCCGTTATTTACTTTCTCGAACCAACAAACTCATCAGGCGATGGACGACATCGACCCAGGCCCGACATTCGACGCTTCTGAACAAGTAGCCATCAGTCAAAATTTTGCACCTTCGCGTGATGACTCCCCGTCCGGTTGTGTTGGAGATCAGTCTCTATTCGTAATTGAAATCGATAGTCCACGAACCCTCAGCCATGATGGCAGCTTTCAACCCGTTGAAATGAGTCGTGAAGATGATGAAGAACTTCATGTTTGTCGATGGGAGTCATGTACTGGTCAGACATTCGCTAACACCGCAGAGTTGACCGAGCATATCTCCAGCGAACACGTTGGATCGGGAAAATCGTGTTACGTCTGCCTGTGGGAAGGCTGCTATTGTAAATCTGCGAATTCTCAAGCAGCCAGTGACACTCAAGGAGCTAAAGAAAATTCCTTAACGGGTGTGAATGTTGGTGTCAAAGGAGGGTCAGAAGTCCAAGCAATTACTGAAATCGCCGGGTCAGATCTAAGTCATCGTCTTCGGAAAACTTTTAATCAAAGACAAAAAGTCATGAGACATCTGCAAACCCATACGGGCGATCGGCCCTTTGAGTGTGAGAGTTGTGGGAAAAAGTTTGGTGAGATGGCGACTTTGGTTCAACATCGTAGGACTCATACTAATGAAAAGGTATAAAGACAATCCTGGCGATTTCATCTAAGATTCGCTCTACAAACCAATTAACCATGTTAACATCCAGCTTTTTTTTTTTTCTTTCCTAAGCCGTACAAGTGTCTGGTTGAGGGTTGTGGCAAATCATTTGCATTGCAATCAGCCTTAACGATACACAAACGCACTCATACTGGACTAAAACCGTTTCTTTGCCCAATCAAAGGATGTCTAGCCCGATTTTCCGAATCCTCCAACCTATCTAAACATTTGAAGATTCATTCGAAATCAAGAAAGTTCGAATGCTTTAAATGCGAGAAAAAATTTACAAGGTCAGATCAATTAGCTAGACATTTGAAATCCGACACCGCTCATGTTAAGATGGATAAACAACATGGCCCTAGATCTACGTCCACCTCTACTTCATCTCACAAGCAACCAGAAACTTCACATTGTTCTGATCATAGGTCATCAGACAATCAAGCCAAGGAAATGAATGAGTCCCATCAACTTGATAATATGTACACCCCTACCTTCTCTTCGCCCCTTTCAATCCATCCTAAAAAAAGGGGGGCTGCTTGTTTTCGGAACGATGATGACTCACGTGCTTTGCCAGTAACTGCGGAAGTTTCATCAAAACGAAAAAAGTGAATGATGGCCTCTTCCACTGGCCTTGTCTATTTCGTTAAGGCTTTGTTGAACAGTCGATCACCTTTGCCTGCCTATTCCCGACTCAGAAAAGCTCGCTAGGTATGACCGAGAAGGATAAAAAGCGCTTGAGGTTGACATGTCCACCTAACTGCGATACCCTCCGAGGAGAATCATGCCTTTCGATTCCGTGACATTCATTTTTCCTCCATCGTTGTAAATAGATTTCTTCAGGAGAGTGGTTTAATCTGATCGCTCTTAGCAGTAAACAAGTTCATGGTTGTGAACCCGAACGAATGATCTTGAGGACTAAGTGGAAGAGTAGATACATTCGGAAAGAGAGTGAAGGGAGAGAGAGAGGAGTTGATCTTCAAACTGGTCAACCGACTCGAAGTCGTTCTCGGGCAAGCCCCCTCAAACTTTCTTCATCAAGAAGGGGAAAAAAAAGCTCGGTTCTACCTTTGTCGTTTCTTCGATCTTGGTTCTTGAGAAGAAAAGGGTGGCGGGGGGGAAGAATGAATTTTTTTTTTCTGGAAGAGTAGATGCCCCCCCCCCCTCCCCCCCCCCCCCAAAAAAAAGAACGATCCAGGGAGCTTGAGGAAAGAAAGATTGGGAAGGTGATGATCTATAGCCAGGGTATATATAAGAGAGAGAGAGAGCAGAGGAGGATCTGAACCTGATGGTCGGTCACACCCATCCAATCCAATCTAATCCAAGGAATGATACGATCGATCTCAAGAGAGCCCAGCCAGTCGTTCTTTCGTAATCCTTGTCCAAATCGTCACAGTTCATGACCTCTGTTAGGTTTTTATCTTTTTCCTACTGTGTTTTTTTTTTTCGAGTTATTGATCTCGATTATCATCACTTTTTTTTTTTTTTTTTTTGGGGAGGGGGGCTCCTCGGTTGGAATGTTTGTGACTGGCCTACTACGATCAGGAAAACGTGGACGTGCATTTTTTTTTTTTAAAAAAGCTCTCCATTGATAATACATCTATCTATAAATCTAAAAAGACTAGAGTATTGCCCCCAAATTTGGGGCCTGATTGGGATTTGATAATTTTGAGAAGGGAATGAAACATTTGGGGACTGATTGGAGGATGATTTTTTAGTCTTCACAAATCAAATCAGGATTAAGTTAAAAGATACATGACTTTTTTAAATTTCAATTCAATCAGGATGAA
This sequence comes from Puccinia polysora, assembly GCA_025617555.3. Classification (NCBI taxonomy): domain Eukaryota; kingdom Fungi; phylum Basidiomycota; class Pucciniomycetes; order Pucciniales; family Pucciniaceae; genus Puccinia; species Puccinia polysora. Next base: position 3,625,457 of record CM062625.1, read on the forward strand.
GCTAAAAAAATACCTGACAATTTATTGATATAGGAGTAACTCAAACACAATATACATTTCAAATCAATCAGTTTCTGGGATGTATAGCATTTAAAACCTCATTGTAAACAAAGCTATCAGCTTCAAATGAAATTTGGTTTTCAGTTCTGTGTGTGACCACTACCCTTGTTGAGTGGCTGGACCTGCTCCTTGACAATTCTACCTATAATTGACCATGGCTAAACACTGGATCTTACAGATAAAGACTAACATTGGAAATTGCCTGAACTTGAGATTTGTTGATTGTCAATGAGAAAGCCAAATTTACTGGAAAATGTTTGTGAATCAACTTGAAAGGGATGCCATTTCCATCAGGGTTGGTAACCAAGTGGATGTGGGGAATGGGAACCAGCCTTCCTATTGAATCACCAGTTGAAATCTTTGAAACTATCAGATTCCTTCCCAATCTGAAAACAATCAAGCAAGTTCCATTTCAAAGCCCAATTGTACAGTCCATGTTCCTCAAAATAATCATAGGGGCACCAACTTTCAGAGTCAAGCTATGAGCAGGAAAGTTGGGAAGAAATAATGTGTTGAGGAACTGTTTGGTACAGATTTTGAGTATCATCTTCAACAGAGTCATGGATGTAATAAGTCTTCATAGTTGGGTTTTATTCATTTACAGGAAGAGAATCCAGTAGCAATTTATTTATTTTGTAAACTGCTGTATTTTTGAAACATAGAATAACACAGTCCATGAGATAACCAATTTGAAGGTAGAAATGGTGCAAGTTTGGAAGAAAATTCTTGATTAATCTATCCAAATCTTGATATTCACTACAGCAATGAATAAAAATGTGATGAGGAAGCATTTTTTTTTTGAAACCTGTATATTATTCAGACCATCTTCAACATTGAGTAAGAAATTCTGGTAATCAGGATCCCCAGCAGCATGCATCTTTGAATTAGTAAGGTAAAAAACTTGGAAATCTCTCCAGCAAGAATAATTGAACAAAATTGCATCCAAAATTTGGGGATGTGTAAATTTTTGAACCACAGGTGAAATTTTCCAAAAGTCTCCACCAAGAACCATTAATTTTTCTCTAAAAGGTAGGTTGGAACCCATGAGGTCTTGGAGTAGCCTGTCAACCAACTCAAGAGAATGCCTATGAATCATAGGTGCTTCATCCCAGATTATCAAAGAAGCCTTTTTGAGAGCTTCACCGGTTTGAGAATTCTTTGATACTCTTGATACACAGGAGTGATTTAATCTCAAGGGAATTCCAAAGGTGAGATGAGCTGTTCTTCCATTTGGTATATTTGTGGTAGCTATTCCACTACCAGAACATGCCATAGCTACTCTTCTAGATGATCTGATGGAAGCCAGCAAGCATTTATATAAGAAGGTTTTTCCAGACCCACCAGGTCCATCAATAAAGAAGTAAGAGGGTTGGGAAGAGTTTCAAGCATTTGTTATCTGATCAAATATTCCCTTCTGTCTATGATCCAGAAGTGGAAAATTTTCCAAGTTGGATTGATTTATTCCAGAACTTTGTTCTTCCTCAAGGATCAATTTTCTGTTTTTCCTTTTTTTCTCAACTGAATGATCAAGTCTTGGAAGATCAGGAAAATATTATTTGACACTTGTTCAAAAAATTAGAAATATGATAGGGGTTACACATCTTGATAATTAATTTGTGAGAACTCTTTGATATGTGATTCCAGAACAAATTAAATCATCAACCATAAAATTGAATGAAAGATTCCACAGGTGTTGTGGGGTTTCAGGTTGAACAAGTTCTCAAAGCATTCCAAACAACCTCCTTAGCTCAGATGGTCAAAGAGATTCCTCTACTTCTTCCAGCGTTGCTTCTAAATGATGATCATCCTCAAGTAGACCCTTTGCCAAGGCAGCCTCTCTGAAAGTTGTACAATAAATTCCATTTACCTACTTTAGGGGATCAAAAGAAGTTTCAAAAACCCCATTATTCAAAAAAAAATCTGAGAAAACACCTCTCAGCATCTGCAGGATAAATATTACAAATACCTCCAATTTAAAAATCTCTCTGTCTTGGCCTCCATTATTTTCCATTGCAATGCCATGTGAAACTTTGTGTGAATTAAGCAGATTTTATGGCCCTTGCTTCAAGGTCAATTAAAATTTTAAAATATTTGGTCAGCATATTTTTTGAATTGTTTGATCTTTGAACCACTTTATCCTGTGCTTCATCAGGTTCAAATATGACTTGTTGTTGATCAGGAAGGTAAATGTCCAGTTTCATAACAGCAGGTGAGATATCAGACAATTTAAAGGAAAAAATTCTCCAGCATTACTCAGTTGCAGCAAACCATCTTGAGTCCCTAAAAAATTTTTATTTCATCAAAGTTTATACCAAAACAAACAGCAAAAAAGTCATGGCCCTTAAAAATATATTTGTAGAGATATTTGAAAACTGAGATACCTGCACATAATTCTACATTTATGTTACATTGGTATTTTTCCAAGAGATAGGGATTTTACAAGAAAAAAAAAGGAATTATCAATGAGATTTCTTCTTTGGTTGTGGGATTGAGATATGGTAACTCCATCTTGGCCTCTTTGATAGAAAGGATAGGAATTTTTACCCATGATGGTTTCAGTGCAGAAGGCTTTTGGGTATCCCTTTCTGCATGTCCTATAATCCATGAAAGGGGATTCAAGATTGAAAATTCCACATGGTCCATGTATCATGGGTCTCTTTGCTTCTTGAAAAAGATGAGGATGAGTGTTTTAATTACAAATCTCTGCACAAGCAATCATGTCCATGTTCTCAGATGTTCTGGGATTGTGGTCATGATACATGATCACCAAGATATGATCATGTGGAAGGCACCTCTTCTGGAATTCTATCACACAAGTGAATCTCATTGTGGTTCCAACTATTCTATCCATGAATATTTCATCAAAGATCCTTTTAAATTTTGAGTAGAAAACACATGTTACAATATCTGGCCTATCGTGTGCTTTTTAAAACTGGAAAAAGATTGTTCAGAATTTATGGCAATGCTGGGTTACATGTGAATGTTACAAAAAGATCAGACTTTCCCATATGCTCAACCATTTCCATAGCATCTTGATATCAAGCTCTCATGTCCCTTGTACCATCTATAAATGATTGGAGAAGGATAAAAAAAAACCTAAGAATAAGGGAATTTCAAGTTATGCGTTTTGGAAACAAGAGAGAGGTACTCCCCAAGTTTGTCCCTAAGTTCCAGAATTGATGGTCCTAGCCTCTGTAAGGATAAGGATGCACCCGCTTAGAGAGAGAGAGAGAAAGAGAGAGGGAGATGAATTTCCTTCCTTTCCTTTCTGTACCATAAGCCATGATCTCCTATATATAATGATATAATGGACCTCCAAGCTGGAGTTGAGAGTGCGGACTTTGTGCCCACACTCTCAACCCTAACCTAAGTACAAGCACAATGAAAGCCCAACAAAAAATAGAAAAGAAACCCTAAAAACCAGAAACCTAGCCTAACCCTAACCCTTTCCCATCCCGCAACCACCCTCAAGCCTGCCTACCATTACACACACCCCGGTTTGTCCTTCTCATGAAGCGGTGTGGAAACAAGAGAGAGTAAATTACCTGGTTGTCCCTGAGTTCTGGAATTGATGTTCCTAGCGTCTTTAAGGATAAGGATGCGCCTGTTTAGAGATAGAGAGAGAGAGAGGAGAGAGAGAGAGAGAGAGAGAGGAGAGAGAGAGAGAGAGAGAGAGAGAGAGAGAGAGAGAGAGAGAGAGAGAGAGAGAGAGATGAATTTTATTCTTTTCCCTTTTCTTTCCATACTGTAAGGGGTGATCTCATCTGTATCCTATATATATATCTATCAGACCTCCAAGCTGGGGTTGAGAGCGCGTACTTTATGCCCACACTCTCAACCCTAACCTAACTACAAGCGCAATGACAGCCCAACAACAAATAGAAAAGAAACCCTAAAAAAACAGAACGCTAGCCTAACCCTAACCCTTTCCCATGCCGCAACCACCCTCAAGCCTGCCTACTGTTACACACACCCGGTTTGTCCGTCTCATGACACAGCCCTCCGCTGCCCCCTACTTGGAGCCCCCCCATTGTCCGTATCCGCCTGGCGCACCACATGATTTCCTGCCCTGCGGGTTGGCCTGCCCTGCTCCTATAGCCCCAATTTCCCCGCTCCACCTTCCCAAACTAGCTGCCCGCAAACCTGGTTGGGCGGCTCCATTCTTGGGTCTCCAATGTCTGAGCGGGCCGCAAACCCACCACACCCAGTCAAGCCCAACCTGCACCTGGTATGCTGATCCACGCAGAGCCTACTTCTGAGCCCGCAGCGGCCACCGCTGAGATGGCACGCATCCCAAATGCTGAGCCCAACCTACCAAATGCTGAGCCTGACCTACCAAATGCTGAGCCTGACCTACCAAATGCTGAGCCTAACCTACCAAATGCTGAGCATGCCAACTGTGGCATGGTGCACGTTCCAAGGATATATAACAACACCACAGAGTAATTATTGGTAGAAGATAGACATAACTCTCACATGAAAAATTTAAGAGAAACAAAATTACCTGTTTTCTGAACCAACTCAACACCATGGTTGATTGCATCCACAACACCATAGAACTTCTCAATCCTTACATTATTTTGATGATGGAAAATACAGGATAATGTTTCTGTCTCAATTTTTCATGTATTGGTCAACAAAATACTTTTGGAAAAGTCCACAAAAAAAGTGCAAAAGGGAATCATCAGAATGACAAAATTCCAGAAAATTTCAATAATAATTCATGGCAGTGAACCTATTCTTTACTGGCTCTTCTTTCAATTCTGGAAACCAACCAAATCAACCATGAGGATGAAAAATAACATAGTGCAGAGGGTCATAAAATTTTCTCAGGTCACTAATTCTCCTCAAGGAGCCATCTGAGTGCATGATCAAAAAATCTCTATGGGTCAATTGAGCAGGAGAATTACCTGTGTGAAATAAAAATTCATTATATAAGTTTAACTTTCATGATTGGAAAAAAAAAAGTTAATACCATACCTTCAAGACATATTTCAGCTATTTAGTCTCCTGTTGCTAGGTTTTAAACTCTTTGATCCATATTTAATGAAAATGGATCACCAAGCCTGATGGATTGATTTGGACCAACCTCAGGAGAAAATATTTGAAAAATATCTACCAAACCATTATTTTGGTGTAGAATTTCTTGAATCCTGAGAGACAAATCCTTTGAAAAATGTGAGCCCAATCAGTACCAATTTTGAAATTAATTGTACCTGTCAGATCTATAGAATGTGAGGAATGATGGGTCTCTTCAACCAGTGGGATTAATACTACCAATATTATGGTGGAACATTCTCATTCAACCTACAAGTGAATATTCCCCTTGTATGTAAATTTAGGGAATTGAAAGTATCCTTGTTAACAAAAATTGATGTTAAGGGAAAATAAGAGTTTATCAAACTGAAATTGGAGAGCAGTTGATGTTCACGGGAATGATGATCCCTAGTAGTAATCTTGAACATATTGAGCAAATAATGTGGTGGTCTTTTCTGTGCTACCAAAACTTGTCCATTGCTAAAGCATAGGTATCTTGTCTGAAATGTCTGAAGGGTCTTGTTGAACTTAAAATGAAAGGTTTGAATTATTGGGGATCATTCCATCCCCAGGGAACAGGATTTACAGTGGGTAGACAGAAATAATGGGACTGATGCCCTTATTTTTGTTTGAACCAAGTTTTTTTTTCCATGTTATTTTTTCTCACGTTGTGGTGTTGCTATATAGCCTTGGATCAGGAACTGTGTTGCAGCCGGCATGCTAAGCATTTAGGATGCAGGCTGTCTCAGCAGTGGCCCCTGCGGGCTCAGCATGCCGGGCGCGGGTTGGGCTAAATTGTATGTGGCAGGCTGCAACCCGCTTGGATGTTACAGACCCAGGAATGGAGCCAGCCCAAACAGTTTTGCGGGGTGGGCGCATGCAAGCACGGACCAACCCGCGGGGACAGGGAATCATGTGTCACGCCAGGAGGATATGCACAATGGGGGGGGGCTCTGAGTAGGGTGCAGCGGAGGGCTGCGTCATGAGAAGGACAAAATGGATGTGTGCAACAGCAGGCGGGATGGAGGGTTTAGTGGTATGGATATGGGTTAAGGTTAGGCTAGGGTTCTGTTTTCTAGGGTTTCTCTCCTATTTTTGTTCTGTTGTTGCGTTTGGACTTAGGTTAGGGTTGGGAGTGAGGGCACATAGTCCACACTCTCAGTGCAGGGTTGTGGAGGGAGGAGGAAGAAGGGAGATTGTACAACCACGGATGCGGGAAGGGAAGGAATAAGATCTTGTTTTATTCTTTCCTCTCTCTCCCTCTCTCTTAAGGGCGCATCCTTATCCTCACAGACGCTAGGACCATTAACTTTCAACTTAGGGACAAATTGGGGACTACCACTTTCTCTTGTTTCCACAACATAGATATACAGGAAAAAGGTTATTTTTTTTGTACTTCAGCAATTTAGCATCCTAATTTTATTGTACAATGAGTTTCAAAATTTAAAAAAATAAAAAATAAACCAAAGATTTAAAATGGAAAAAGGGTTAAAATTGACTCAAGATTGATGATGGATAAAAAAAAATATAAAAAAATATTGTACCATTGAAAAATTATGGGAGTTTCACAACAGAGAAATAGGATGGTGAGGAATGAGAAAAAAAAGTGAGAGATAGAATTGATTCTAACATTGGGTAGAACCTCCATTGGACTTGATTAATGCCTGCATTCAATCAGTCATCAATGTGATCAAGTTATTGAGAGTTTGGCTAGGAAAGTCCTCCCAGGCACTTTGGAGCGCCTTTTCCATCTCTGGGATCAAGATTGGTTGGTAGAGCTTCTGGATATTATTTTAGAAATTTCCCATAAATTCTTGATTGGGTTGAGGTCTGGAGACTGGGCTGGAAAAAAAAGGTTTTTGATCTTTTTGGAGTATTTCCATTCCTGACTAATATTTTCCTTGTGGACTAGGGCCCCATCTCCCATTAAAAAAAATTGGATCAATCAAAATTTCTGATCCATGTGCCCAGAGCACCCTTGTAAACAATTTCAATAAATTCCTTTTCTGTGTGTTGCTTTAGCAGGATTATAACAAGAGGGGAGGTTCTCTTGCCAATTAAAGCACCCCAAACCATGATAGAGGACCTCCCACTATTGAATTTGGGGGCCAATCCGTTAGATTCAAATCTTCCTTGAGTGGTTCTCCAGACCATTAATTTCTGGGATTGCTTTCTGATTACAAAGCTGGACTCATCAGGCCTATTAAATTCTCCAAATCATTGATTTTCCAATGGTGATGATCATGGGAAAAGTTAAGTTATTTTTTTCTTTGATACTCATTAATAAAAGGTTTCTTGGAACCCACCCTTAACAAAAACCATTTAATGGGCTTTTTGTTGGATTGTCCTTGTTGAAAACTCTTTCAACATCAGATTGAAAATTTATGGAGCCTTCATCTTGAGCAAATGCTTCATGATGCGCCCAAGCTCCTGAAGATATCATTTGGTTAATTTTAAATGTCTTCCAGGTTGTTTTGTGGTTTGAATGGAGCATATTTGCTTGTACTTCTGGAGAACATTG
>CM062625.1:3633174-3716277 GCA_025617555.3 Puccinia polysora
CAACGCCTCCTCCCATCGGATATGATCACCTCATCCCCATCTGACCAACGACTCCAATCCACTCAATCCTCCTTTAACACCTTCCACGACCACTTTCCGGTTTTGTTTGCGGATTGTGGATTACCTACCCCAGCCGATCCCCCAACTTCATCGTCATTTAGTCATCCTGCGACGATCGAATCAACCTCACAATCAACAGCATCAGTCCCGGCAAATTTCTCACTTTCGTCTTCATCTCTTCTTGGTGATCATCATCGTCCATCTCCGTTATTTACTTTCTCGAACCAACAAACTCATCAGGCGATGGACGACATCGACCCAGGCCCGACATTCGACGCTTCTGAACAAGTAGCCATCAGTCAAAATTTTGCACCTTCGCGTGATGACTCCCCGTCCGGTTGTGTTGGAGATCAGTCTCTATTCGTAATTGAAATCGATAGTCCACGAACCCTCAGCCATGATGGCAGCTTTCAACCCGTTGAAATGAGTCGTGAAGATGATGAAGAACTTCATGTTTGTCGATGGGAGTCATGTACTGGTCAGACATTCGCTAACACCGCAGAGTTGACCGAGCATATCTCCAGCGAACACGTTGGATCGGGAAAATCGTGTTACGTCTGCCTGTGGGAAGGCTGCTATTGTAAATCTGCGAATTCTCAAGCAGCCAGTGACACTCAAGGAGCTAAAGAAAATTCCTTAACGGGTGTGAATGTTGGTGTCAAAGGAGGGTCAGAAGTCCAAGCAATTACTGAAATCGCCGGGTCAGATCTAAGTCATCGTCTTCGGAAAACTTTTAATCAAAGACAAAAAGTCATGAGACATCTGCAAACCCATACGGGCGATCGGCCCTTTGAGTGTGAGAGTTGTGGGAAAAAGTTTGGTGAGATGGCGACTTTGGTTCAACATCGTAGGACTCATACTAATGAAAAGGTATAAAGACAATCCTGGCGATTTCATCTAAGATTCGCTCTACAAACCAATTAACCATGTTAACATCCAGCTTTTTTTTTTTTCTTTCCTAAGCCGTACAAGTGTCTGGTTGAGGGTTGTGGCAAATCATTTGCATTGCAATCAGCCTTAACGATACACAAACGCACTCATACTGGACTAAAACCGTTTCTTTGCCCAATCAAAGGATGTCTAGCCCGATTTTCCGAATCCTCCAACCTATCTAAACATTTGAAGATTCATTCGAAATCAAGAAAGTTCGAATGCTTTAAATGCGAGAAAAAATTTACAAGGTCAGATCAATTAGCTAGACATTTGAAATCCGACACCGCTCATGTTAAGATGGATAAACAACATGGCCCTAGATCTACGTCCACCTCTACTTCATCTCACAAGCAACCAGAAACTTCACATTGTTCTGATCATAGGTCATCAGACAATCAAGCCAAGGAAATGAATGAGTCCCATCAACTTGATAATATGTACACCCCTACCTTCTCTTCGCCCCTTTCAATCCATCCTAAAAAAAGGGGGGCTGCTTGTTTTCGGAACGATGATGACTCACGTGCTTTGCCAGTAACTGCGGAAGTTTCATCAAAACGAAAAAAGTGAATGATGGCCTCTTCCACTGGCCTTGTCTATTTCGTTAAGGCTTTGTTGAACAGTCGATCACCTTTGCCTGCCTATTCCCGACTCAGAAAAGCTCGCTAGGTATGACCGAGAAGGATAAAAAGCGCTTGAGGTTGACATGTCCACCTAACTGCGATACCCTCCGAGGAGAATCATGCCTTTCGATTCCGTGACATTCATTTTTCCTCCATCGTTGTAAATAGATTTCTTCAGGAGAGTGGTTTAATCTGATCGCTCTTAGCAGTAAACAAGTTCATGGTTGTGAACCCGAACGAATGATCTTGAGGACTAAGTGGAAGAGTAGATACATTCGGAAAGAGAGTGAAGGGAGAGAGAGAGGAGTTGATCTTCAAACTGGTCAACCGACTCGAAGTCGTTCTCGGGCAAGCCCCCTCAAACTTTCTTCATCAAGAAGGGGAAAAAAAAAGCTCGGTTCTACCTTTGTCGTTTCTTCGATCTTGGTTCTTGAGAAGAAAAGGGTGGCGGGGGGGAAGAATGAATTTTTTTTTTCTGGAAGAGTAGATGCCCCCCCCCCCTCCCCCCCCCCCCAAAAAAAAGAACGATCCAGGGAGCTTGAGGAAAGAAAGATTGGGAAGGTGATGATCTATAGCCAGGGTATATATAAGAGAGAGAGAGAGCAGAGGAGGATCTGAACCTGATGGTCGGTCACACCCATCCAATCCAATCTAATCCAAGGAATGATACGATCGATCTCAAGAGAGCCCAGCCAGTCGTTCTTTCGTAATCCTTGTCCAAATCGTCACAGTTCATGACCTCTGTTAGGTTTTTATCTTTTTCCTACTGTGTTTTTTTTTTTCGAGTTATTGATCTCGATTATCATCACTTTTTTTTTTTTTTTTTTTGGGGAGGGGGGCTCCTCGGTTGGAATGTTTGTGACTGGCCTACTACGATCAGGAAAACGTGGACGTGCATTTTTTTTTTTAAAAAAGCTCTCCATTGATAATACATCTATCTATAAATCTAAAAAGACTAGAGTATTGCCCCCAAATTTGGGGCCTGATTGGGATTTGATAATTTTGAGAAGGGAATGAAACATTTGGGGACTGATTGGAGGATGATTTTTTAGTCTTCACAAATCAAATCAGGATTAAGTTAAAAGATACATGACTTTTTTAAATTTCAATTCAATCAGGATGAAGCTAAAAAAATACCTGACAATTTATTGATATAGGAGTAACTCAAACACAATATACATTTCAAATCAATCAGTTTCTGGGATGTATAGCATTTAAAACCTCATTGTAAACAAAGCTATCAGCTTCAAATGAAATTTGGTTTTCAGTTCTGTGTGTGACCACTACCCTTGTTGAGTGGCTGGACCTGCTCCTTGACAATTCTACCTATAATTGACCATGGCTAAACACTGGATCTTACAGATAAAGACTAACATTGGAAATTGCCTGAACTTGAGATTTGTTGATTGTCAATGAGAAAGCCAAATTTACTGGAAAATGTTTGTGAATCAACTTGAAAGGGATGCCATTTCCATCAGGGTTGGTAACCAAGTGGATGTGGGGAATGGGAACCAGCCTTCCTATTGAATCACCAGTTGAAATCTTTGAAACTATCAGATTCCTTCCCAATCTGAAAACAATCAAGCAAGTTCCATTTCAAAGCCCAATTGTACAGTCCATGTTCCTCAAAATAATCATAGGGGCACCAACTTTCAGAGTCAAGCTATGAGCAGGAAAGTTGGGAAGAAATAATGTGTTGAGGAACTGTTTGGTACAGATTTTGAGTATCATCTTCAACAGAGTCATGGATGTAATAAGTCTTCATAGTTGGGTTTTATTCATTTACAGGAAGAGAATCCAGTAGCAATTTATTTATTTTGTAAACTGCTGTATTTTTGAAACATAGAATAACACAGTCCATGAGATAACCAATTTGAAGGTAGAAATGGTGCAAGTTTGGAAGAAAATTCTTGATTAATCTATCCAAATCTTGATATTCACTACAGCAATGAATAAAAATGTGATGAGGAAGCATTTTTTTTTTGAAACCTGTATATTATTCAGACCATCTTCAACATTGAGTAAGAAATTCTGGTAATCAGGATCCCCAGCAGCATGCATCTTTGAATTAGTAAGGTAAAAAACTTGGAAATCTCTCCAGCAAGAATAATTGAACAAAATTGCATCCAAAATTTGGGGATGTGTAAATTTTTGAACCACAGGTGAAATTTTCCAAAAGTCTCCACCAAGAACCATTAATTTTTCTCTAAAAGGTAGGTTGGAACCCATGAGGTCTTGGAGTAGCCTGTCAACCAACTCAAGAGAATGCCTATGAATCATAGGTGCTTCATCCCAGATTATCAAAGAAGCCTTTTTGAGAGCTTCACCGGTTTGAGAATTCTTTGATACTCTTGATACACAGGAGTGATTTAATCTCAAGGGAATTCCAAAGGTGAGATGAGCTGTTCTTCCATTTGGTATATTTGTGGTAGCTATTCCACTACCAGAACATGCCATAGCTACTCTTCTAGATGATCTGATGGAAGCCAGCAAGCATTTATATAAGAAGGTTTTTCCAGACCCACCAGGTCCATCAATAAAGAAGTAAGAGGGTTGGGAAGAGTTTCAAGCATTTGTTATCTGATCAAATATTCCCTTCTGTCTATGATCCAGAAGTGGAAAATTTTCCAAGTTGGATTGATTTATTCCAGAACTTTGTTCTTCCTCAAGGATCAATTTTCTGTTTTTCCTTTTTTTCTCAACTGAATGATCAAGTCTTGGAAGATCAGGAAAATATTATTTGACACTTGTTCAAAAAATTAGAAATATGATAGGGGTTACACATCTTGATAATTAATTTGTGAGAACTCTTTGATATGTGATTCCAGAACAAATTAAATCATCAACCATAAAATTGAATGAAAGATTCCACAGGTGTTGTGGGGTTTCAGGTTGAACAAGTTCTCAAAGCATTCCAAACAACCTCCTTAGCTCAGATGGTCAAAGAGATTCCTCTACTTCTTCCAGCGTTGCTTCTAAATGATGATCATCCTCAAGTAGACCCTTTGCCAAGGCAGCCTCTCTGAAAGTTGTACAATAAATTCCATTTACCTACTTTAGGGGATCAAAAGAAGTTTCAAAAACCCCATTATTCAAAAAAAAAATCTGAGAAAACACCTCTCAGCATCTGCAGGATAAATATTACAAATACCTCCAATTTAAAAATCTCTCTGTCTTGGCCTCCATTATTTTCCATTGCAATGCCATGTGAAACTTTGTGTGAATTAAGCAGATTTTATGGCCCTTGCTTCAAGGTCAATTAAAATTTTAAAATATTTGGTCAGCATATTTTTTGAATTGTTTGATCTTTGAACCACTTTATCCTGTGCTTCATCAGGTTCAAATATGACTTGTTGTTGATCAGGAAGGTAAATGTCCAGTTTCATAACAGCAGGTGAGATATCAGACAATTTAAAGGAAAAAATTCTCCAGCATTACTCAGTTGCAGCAAACCATCTTGAGTCCCTAAAAAATTTTTATTTCATCAAAGTTTATACCAAAACAAACAGCAAAAAAGTCATGGCCCTTAAAAATATATTTGTAGAGATATTTGAAAACTGAGATACCTGCACATAATTCTACATTTATGTTACATTGGTATTTTTCCAAGAGATAGGGATTTTACAAGAAAAAAAAGGAATTATCAATGAGATTTCTTCTTTGGTTGTGGGATTGAGATATGGTAACTCCATCTTGGCCTCTTTGATAGAAAGGATAGGAATTTTTACCCATGATGGTTTCAGTGCAGAAGGCTTTTGGGTATCCCTTTCTGCATGTCCTATAATCCATGAAAGGGGATTCAAGATTGAAAATTCCACATGGTCCATGTATCATGGGTCTCTTTGCTTCTTGAAAAAGATGAGGATGAGTGTTTTAATTACAAATCTCTGCACAAGCAATCATGTCCATGTTCTCAGATGTTCTGGGATTGTGGTCATGATACATGATCACCAAGATATGATCATGTGGAAGGCACCTCTTCTGGAATTCTATCACACAAGTGAATCTCATTGTGGTTCCAACTATTCTATCCATGAATATTTCATCAAAGATCCTTTTAAATTTTGAGTAGAAAACACATGTTACAATATCTGGCCTATCGTGTGCTTTTTAAACTGGAAAAAGATTGTTCAGAATTTATGGCAATGCTGGGTTACATGTGAATGTTACAAAAAGATCAGACTTTCCCATATGCTCAACCATTTCCATAGCATCTTGATATCAAGCTCTCATGTCCCTTGTACCATCTATAAATGATTGGAGAAGGATAAAAAAAAACCTAAGAATAAGGGAATTTCAAGTTATGCGTTTTGGAAACAAGAGAGAGGTACTCCCCAAGTTGTCCCTAAGTTCCAGAATTGATGGTCCTAGCCTCTGTAAGGATAAGGATGCACCCGCTTAGAGAGAGAGAGAGAAAGAGAGAGGGAGATGAATTTCCTTCCTTTCCTTTCTGTACCATAAGCCATGATCTCCTATATATAATGATATAATGGACCTCCAAGCTGGAGTTGAGAGTGCGGACTTTGTGCCCACACTCTCAACCCTAACCTAAGTACAAGCACAATGAAAGCCCAACAAAAAATAGAAAAGAAACCCTAAAAACCAGAAACCTAGCCTAACCCTAACCCTTTCCCATCCCGCAACCACCCTCAAGCCTGCCTACCATTACACACACCCGGTTTGTCCTTCTCATGAAGCGGTGTGGAAACAAGAGAGAGTAAATTACCTGGTTGTCCCTGAGTTCTGGAATTGATGTTCCTAGCGTCTTTAAGGATAAGGATGCGCCTGTTTAGAGATAGAGAGAGAGAGAGGAGAGAGAGAGAGAGAGAGAGAGAGAGAGAGAGAGAGAGAGAGAGAGAGAGAGATGAATTTTATTCTTTTCCTTTTCTTTCCATACTGTAAGGGGTGATCTCATCTGTATCCTATATATATATCTATCAGACCTCCAAGCTGGGGTTGAGAGCGCGTACTTTATGCCCACACTCTCAACCCTAACCTAACTACAAGCGCAATGACAGCCCAACAACAAATAGAAAAGAAACCCTAAAAAAACAGAACGCTAGCCTAACCCTAACCCTTTCCCATGCCGCAACCACCCTCAAGCCTGCCTACTGTTACACACACCCGGTTTGTCCGTCTCATGACACAGCCCTCCGCTGCCCCCTACTTGGAGCCCCCCCATTGTCCGTATCCGCCTGGCGCACCACATGATTTCCTGCCCTGCGGGTTGGCCTGCCCTGCTCCTATAGCCCCAATTTCCCCGCTCCACCTTCCCAAACTAGCTGCCCGCAAACCTGGTTGGGCCGGCTCCATTCTTGGGTCTCCAATGTCTGAGCGGGCCGCAACCCACCACACCCAGTCAAGCCCAACCTGCACCTGGTATGCTGATCCACGCAGAGCCTACTTCTGAGCCCGCAGCGGCCACCGCTGAGACGGCACGCATCCCAAATGCTGAGCCCAACCTACCAAATGCTGAGCCTGACCTACCAAATGCTGAGCCTGACCTACCAAATGCTGAGCCTAACCTACCAAATGCTGAGCATGCCAACTGTGGCATGGTGCACGTTCCAAGGATATATAACAACACCACAGAGTAATTATTGGTAGAAGATAGACATAACTCTCACATGAAAAATTTAAGAGAAACAAAATTACCTGTTTTCTGAACCAACTCAACACCATGGTTGATTGCATCCACAACACCATAGAACTTCTCAATCCTTACATTATTTTGATGATGGAAAATACAGGATAATGTTTCTGTCTCAATTTTTCATGTATTGGTCAACAAAATACTTTTGGAAAAGTCCACAAAAAAAGTGCAAAAGGGAATCATCAGAATGACAAAATTCCAGAAAATTTCAATAATAATTCATGGCAGTGAACCTATTCTTTACTGGCTCTTCTTTCAATTCTGGAAACCAACCAAATCAACCATGAGGATGAAAAATAACATAGTGCAGAGGGTCATAAAATTTTCTCAGGTCACTAATTCTCCTCAAGGAGCCATCTGAGTGCATGATCAAAAAATCTCTATGGGTCAATTGAGCAGGAGAATTACCTGTGTGAAATAAAAATTCATTATATAAGTTTAACTTTCATGATTGGAAAAAAAAAAGTTAATACCATACCTTCAAGACATATTTCAGCTATTTAGTCTCCTGTTGCTAGGTTTTAAACTCTTTGATCCATATTTAATGAAAATGGATCACCAAGCCTGATGGATTGATTTGGACCAACCTCAGGAGAAAATATTTGAAAAATATCTACCAAACCATTATTTTGGTGTAGAATTTCTTGAATCCTGAGAGACAAATCCTTTGAAAAATGTGAGCCCAATCAGTACCAATTTTGAAATTAATTGTACCTGTCAGATCTATAGAATGTGAGGAATGATGGGTCTCTTCAACCAGTGGGATTAATACTACCAATATTATGGTGGAACATTCTCATTCAACCTACAAGTGAATATTCCCCTTGTATGTAAATTTAGGGAATTGAAAGTATCCTTGTTAACAAAAATTGATGTTAAGGGAAAATAAGAGTTTATCAAACTGAAATTGGAGAGCAGTTGATGTTCACGGGAATGATGATCCCTAGTAGTAATCTTGAACATATTGAGCAAATAATGTGGTGGTCTTTTCTGTGCTACCAAAACTTGTCCATTGCTAAAGCATAGGTATCTTGTCTGAAATGTCTGAAGGGTCTTGTTGAACTTAAAATGAAAGGTTTGAATTATTGGGGATCATTCCATCCCCAGGGAACAGGATTTACAGTGGGTAGACAGAAATAATGGGACTGATGCCCTTATTTTTGTTTGAACCAAGTTTTTTTTTCCATGTTATTTTTTCTCACGTTGTGGTGTTGCTATATAGCCTTGGATCAGGAACTGTGTTGCAGCCGGCATGCTAAGCATTTAGGATGCAGGCTGTCTCAGCAGTGGCCCCTGCGGGCTCAGCATGCCGGGCGCGGGTTGGGCTAAATTGTATGTGGCAGGCTGCAACCCGCTTGGATGTTACAGACCCAGGAATGGAGCCAGCCCAAACAGTTTTGCGGGGTGGGCGCATGCAAGCACGGACCAACCCGCGGGGACAGGGAATCATGTGTCACGCCAGGAGGATATGCACAATGGGGGGGGGCTCTGAGTAGGGTGCAGCGGAGGGCTGCGTCATGAGAAGGACAAAATGGATGTGTGCAACAGCAGGCGGGATGGAGGGTTTAGTGGTATGGATATGGGTTAAGGTTAGGCTAGGGTTCTGTTTTCTAGGGTTTCTCTCCTATTTTTTGTTCTGTTGTTGCGTTTGGACTTAGGTTAGGGTTGGGAGTGAGGGCACATAGTCCACACTCTCAGTGCAGGGTTGTGGAGGGAGGAGGAAGAAGGGAGATTGTACAACCACGGACGCGGGAAGGGAAGGAATAAGATCTTGTTTTATTCTTTCCTCTCTCTCCCTCTCTCTTAAGGGCGCATCCTTATCCTCACAGACGCTAGGACCATTAACTTTCAAACTTAGGGACAAATTGGGGACTACCACTTTCTCTTGTTTCCACAACATAGATATACAGGAAAAAGGTTATTTTTTTTGTACTTCAGCAATTTAGCATCCTAATTTTATTGTACAATGAGTTTCAAAATTTAAAAAAATAAAAAATAAACCAAAGATTTAAAATGGAAAAAGGGTTAAAATTGACTCAAGATTGATGATGGATAAAAAAAAATATAAAAAAATATTGTACCATTGAAAAATTATGGGAGTTTCACAACAGAGAAATAGGATGGTGAGGAATGAGAAAAAAAAGTGAGAGATAGAATTGATTCTAACATTGGGTAGAACCTCCATTGGACTTGATTAATGCCTGCATTCAATCAGTCATCAATGTGATCAAGTTATTGAGAGTTTGGCTAGGAAAGTCCTCCCAGGCACTTTGGAGCGCCTTTTCCATCTCTGGGATCAAGATTGGTTGGTAGAGCTTCTGGATATTATTTTTAGAAATTTCCCATAAATTCTTGATTGGGTTGAGGTCTGGAGACTGGGCTGGAAAAAAAAGGTTTTTGATCTTTTTGGAGTATTTCCATTCCTGACTAATATTTTCCTTGTGGACTAGGGCCCCATCTCCCATTAAAAAAAATTGGATCAATCAAAATTTCTGATCCATGTGCCCAGAGCACCCTTGTAAACAATTTCAATAAATTCCTTTTCTGTGTGTTGCTTTAGCAGGATTATAACAAGAGGGGAGGTTCTCTTGCCAATTAAAGCACCCCAAACCATGATAGAGGACCTCCCACTATTGAATTTGGGGGCCAATCCGTTAGATTCAAATCTTCCTTGAGTGGTTCTCCAGACCATTAATTTCTGGGATTGCTTTCTGATTACAAAGCTGGACTCATCAGGCCTATTAAATTCTCCAAATCATTGATTTTCCAATGGTGATGATCATGGGAAAAGTTAAGTTATTTTTTTCTTTGATACTCATTAATAAAAGGTTTCTTGGAACCCACCCTTAACAAAAACCATTTAATGGGCTTTTTGTTGGATTGTCCTTGTTGAAAACTCTTTCAACATCAGATTGAAAATTTATGGAGCCTTCATCTTGAGCAAATGCTTCATGATGCGCCCAAGCTCCTGAAGATATCATTTGGTTAATTTTAAATGTCTTCCAGGTTGTTTTGTGGTTTGAATGGAGCATATTTGCTTGTACTTCTGGAGAACATTGTAAATGGTTGTTTGTGGTATCTTCAATTTGACCACAATCACATTACCCAACGCCCCTGCTTCATACATGCCAAAAATCCTTGCCTTTGTATCATCTGGTAATTTTATTTTTTTAATCTTTATTTTTAATGTAGAGGTGGGAAATCAAAATAGAAAGAAAGGAAATCAGAAATCTATTGAAAAGAAAATGAGAGGAAACAAAAGGACTTACTGTGGTCATAGTGTTGAGTCAATCAGAAAGGGAAAGTAAGAGGTGAAAATAAGGGATGGTAATGATTCAATCCAGATGGTCAAGAGGAAGATTTTTTAGGTCCCTCAAAAACTGAAGTTGCGCAAGGATTTTGGGTTGGTTTGGAGTGGGTGGGTGTGTGCAAAAAAACAGTCCCACGGTGTGGTGCCCCATCCTGGACACCCTGGCCGCCTTAAGACCTCAATCCATAAACCGTTGCGCAAAAACGTACCATCCGGCCAAACAACTTATCCTCAGGCTCATCCAAACCGTCCTCTATCCGCGCGCGTCGCGCCTTGCGCCTCGCGCGCTGCGCGTCCTGCATCCGCGCGTGTCGCGCGTCCTTTATCTGCGTTGCTCTTCATCCTTGCCATTGCGTGTTGCTTGTCATCTCCGCCGTTGTCATAGCGCCTCCTCATCTTTGTTGTTGCGCGTCCTCATCTTTGTCGTTGTGCGTCCCAATCTCCTCATTGCTACCGTTGCGCGGCGCTCATCCATGATTTACCGAATCCATCCCGACTGCACCCCCAAGCATTTGGCAAATCCTTGGATCCGTCAAATCTCCCATCTCACTTGATCTCTCAGTCCTGAATCTCAAGCCTGTCAGGATTTACTCAACCGTTTCAAGCCAATCTCCTATCCGCCCATCCGCGCTCTCATGGACTTCATCCGTCACCTTTCCTGGGACTCTCCCACCCGCTTCCGCCTTTGGAAGGGGTGAAGAGTGCCAACTACCGCCCGCAGACATCCGCGGCAGTTTGGTTCATTTCTCTTTCCCACCCCGTCCGCCTTTGGACAAGGGGTGGGTGACTCTGGTATTGTTGCGCGCGCCCATCCACAGACGGACGCGGGTGACCACATGGTTGTCTTCCCTTTTCTGCTCTATTTGTAGAATCCGTTGTACATAGTCTAACAGGGCCTCCTGCCCATATAAGGAGGGGCTCTCCCCTGCCTTTTTGAGGAGCAGGAGAGCATGGAATGATCCAGCATGAAATCAGCACACCTTTGATCCTTGAGCCTCCATACTCAACCCTTGATCCCTGATCCTTATCACCAACCAATAGCCTTGCTGGTTGAAGAAAAATTCTGTCTGTTGGAATTTTTGAGTGTGTCATACCACTCCTTGATCCCTTTCTCTGACCATACTGGTCCTGATCCCTGATCACCTTTCTGGAGCCAATCACGATTTATTGAAGAGGTCTTATTAAGCTTAAGACCTGGAGTGTTATACCTCCCCTTAGCTTCTTTGGAGTTGCATTCTGCCAGCATACTCTTGAGCCCCTTGAGAAGTGTTGAGGTTATCCTTGCTTCAAATCAGTTACTGTTTGCTTTAGAACTTCTTAAACATTGTGCTTTGTCCTGTAAAGCCACCCACAGTTATCTGATACCCTTCAAGCGCTTGATTGCAGAGAGTTGGGCAGGTTCATTGAGAACCTGGAGGTTGCTTGGGTTTGAGTTGATCATCCCAGATCTTCTGCTGACAACCAGAGTTATTAGCGTGTGGGAATTGTTTACATACAACAGCTTTTGTTCTTTGAACTCTAAGGGGACTTTAACTTCTTTTGTTCAAGTTTTTCCCTGAATAATCTTGTCTCAGATAGTGCTGTTCCGTCGCTACCAAACTATTATCATCCTTATCCTCTACTCCTTGATTCCTCATTTACCAGGTTCTGGACCTTGATCTTGGTTACATTTAAATATTTTTGTAACACTCAGGAGGGCAGCCTAAACAGCACCTTTCCCCTCCACAGAACTGCCACGGCCTAGCACCATTTGGAGTCTTACAAAGGCTTCTGTCTAACCACTGTACAATGTTTTCTGGCGGAATGGTCTTATTCTCTTCAGCTTCAACAATGATAGGATTTTTCCCCAAGGTTGTGAACTCCATCAGATCTCCTTGAAACATGGTCTCTCAAGGTTTGTCTGCCAATGTTCTTTCAGGCTCCAGATCATCAGATTGTGGGAAACCATAATAATTCTTGTGGTTCAATTGTTGGATGTGTTCATTGGTTGGATTTTTATTGATTTCCAATGATTCAAAAGCAAAATTGATATCTATTTTGTGTAGGTATTTGGGATGATTTTCAACAGAAATACTGTTGTGCAGATTTTGGGGACTAGTTTCAAAAGAAGTAGGAATATTGGAACCATATCCATCATTTGAGTGAAAGAATTGGAGGCAGGTCTCTGTTGAATTTCTGAGAATAAGTAAGAACAAGGAGGGCTGTGCCAAAATCATCATCAGTAAAAGAATGTGAGGAAGAAAAGCAAGAGAGTTGAAAAGATGAAAGAAAAAAACATTGGGCAACAGAACAGAAACAGGAAGGTAGAAAAGACTGATGATTGAGGTGTCGATTTAAGCAGGAGAAGAAAAGGATGGTCTTGAGTTGAGAAGAATTCCTGAGGTCAGATTTCAGATGTTTGGGTGAGATGGCAGTCAATGATGATCTTACCAGTCAGTACTTGAAGAATGCAAGCTTGAGGACTTGAGTTCAGGAAGAAAGATTTGAGAAAGTGAAGCAGTGGATGAGATAAATAAAGAAGGAAAAGTACAAGAGAAGAACAAAAGACAATAGAGAAGAGAGATGAGATTCAGAGTTGTTGAGTTTGATATTGAGGGTTGTGGCGTTCAGCATAGTGTTTTTGAGTTTGAATTGGTTTTTACAAGAGGAGATTGGGCTTGGGAGACTTGGAGAGGGAAAAGAAGAAATGAAAGACATTGAAGTGAAATGGGGCTGAGGACCCATGACAGTGGTGGAGTCCGCAGCAGTAGGAGTGACTTATTTGACACCCCCTGTGACTGATAAGACTGGAATTCAAGACTCAAAAGAGGGATTTATTAGCTGAAGAAACAATATGACAGCAGGAAGAGGAAGAGCTTTAGTGAGTCCATTGGCCTTCATGTCAGTTAAAGGGATGAGGCTGATGAGAAGATTTCCAAGGTTGAGTTCCTTGCAAAGTGCTTTGATTTTTATATCTATGTGACAAGTTTTTGAGTTGCACCCAAACTTTTTGAGTTTGTCATTGAGGCCTTTGTTGTCAATAAAGTGGCGACTTGGTTTGAAATTTTTTCTTCCATATCTTGGCTATTGGACCTCTCATCCATATTGCTTCTAAGAAGGAATCAACAAGAGGGTTGAGTTCAGCTTTGGTGGTGGAGTGTGTGACATTGCGCCTTTGGTAACTGCTCCATGAAATGAGGGAGTTGAAAAGAAGAGAAAGATGACCTGATTGAGAGCCTCTTGTTTCTAGATCATAACTCCAGGTGGCATTGCTGTAGCATTGAATTTGAGTATTTGGATTGTTGACTTGCAGGGTGAGTTTTAAATATTTAGTTGCCTTGAGATACTTCCAGCACCTTTTTACTTCCCTCCAGTGACAAATTCCTGGCTTTTTGCAGAATCTATCAAGGCTCAAAACAGCAAAGATAAGGTTGGTTTGAGTGAGGCACACTATGTAGTTTATGAGAAAAACAGCAGACCAATAGTTGAAATTGAGAGACTTGAATTCCTTGTGATCTTCTTCAGAAGCTGGTGTGAGATTGAGATTGGCGGTGAGAGGAACAGAGGAAGGTTTTCAGTCTTTCATCTTTAGCTCTTCCAATCCATGTTTGATGTGTTTGGGTTGGTAAGCAGTATTTTGTTTCCAATCCGTTTGTATTTCATGCCTAAGATTGTTTTGGGCTTGTGATAACTGGACTTAGGGAATTTCTCAAGAAATTTTTCTTGAAAGTTGTTGCCAAGGCCAACAAGAATAACGTTTTCCATGTGGAAAAAGAGAACCAAGTTGGAGTCTGAGCGGATTTATAAGCAGGGGTTGGAAATGGATTTGTGGAAGCCTTGTTTGCAGATCCAAGATGTGAGAGTGCAGAACCTGTTTGCAGGTGCCTGTTTCAAAACATAAAGAGACTTTTTCAAGATAAGGAATTTGGATTTTCTTTTTGACCCTTGTGGTCTTTTAATGATGAATTTTTCTGACAAGGGTGCGTGAAGGAAGGCACTCTTCACATTGAACTGAGTGACAGGAAAATCGTGAAAGAGACCAAACAGCAAGGAAATGCGTAAAGAGGCCGCCTTACCGGTGGGAGAAAAGGTGTCTTGATGAACCAGACCATAAATTTGGTCAAACCCTTGAAGGCATAGTCAACTTTTGTAGATGAGCGGATCTCTGTCAAAGTTGTCCTTGAGGCATAAACCCAAGTAGTGTTGAGCGGATTATTGGGTTTGGGACCCTCATAATCTTCCCACACTTTGAGAGACTTGATCCCCTTGAGTTCAGAGTCCATGGAGTCTTCCCATTTATGAGAGTCAAAACATTATTTTGCTTGTTCATAGCTTTTAGGTACATAGTAGTGATGATAACCATATTGTTGGGGTGGATTGAGAGTAGGTTGGTCTTGGAGGGCGTAGGTTGGTGTGAGTTGTTGAGCAAGTGCATACAAAGAATTGGACTCAGAGTCCAATGAATGGAGATATTTTGATATGGGAGAAGGAGGAGATGAGGTAGAGTGTCTTTTGGACAATTTTTCCAAATGGATGGCATTGGTCAGATCCGTTTGGGGAGACTGTCTTGAAAGAATGGCAGGAAGATTTTTGTCAAATTTAATTTGTAGAGGCTCTTCATTAGAAGTCAAATGAGGAACCTGTGATAGCTGAGAAGGATTGTTATTTTTGAGAATATTGAATTGTTTGGAGGAGATAATGGTGTTTTCAGGATTAAAAATTTGATAAGAAAAAAAGATGGGGCTGTAACCCACAAGGGAGCCAGGAAGCCCTCAATACTTGAAATTCTTGCCGCAAGCAATCTTGTTATCAAGGTAAGCAACTTTGGACCCTATGGGATAGAAATAACTGATAGGAAGAATTTTGTTGGTGAAAATTTGATAAGGAGACAGAGAATTAGGAGATTTTGGGATTTGATTTAAGGCAAGACAGGCTGACTTGGCAACTTCCGCCCTTGAGTGGAAGTTTGGAGCTTCAAAGAATGGCTCTTATGGATTCGGTAAGAGTCCTGTTGGCTCTTTCAATTTTCCCATTGTGTTTGTGGTGATAGGGTTCTGAAATGAGATGTTGGATAGAGTTAGTAATTAAGAAATTTTTGAGTTTTAAAGAGGAGAATTCTCCACTGCCATTGGTACAGATGGTAGCAGGGAGTCTGTTTTGCTTTTGATTCTCAAAATTAAGGATGTTTATGAGTTGCTGACAGGCGTTGGATTTGTACTGAAGAGGTATAGCAGAGATGTATCCAGAGTAGTTGTCAATGATGGACATGATGTAGTTCATAGTGTTTCTAGAGGAGGGAGAGATTGGACCAATCAGATCTATGTGGAGTTGCTTGAAAGGTTTTGACGAGAACGTTGAGGTGTCCTTGAAGGGAGATTTGGAAATTTTTGGAGAACACACAGCTCTTGCATTGGAATTCTGAGGGAGATTTGGTTGAAAGGGAAGGAAAGAGATTTTTGAGGCAGTACAGGCTTGCATGTCCAAAAGATTGATGTTGATGTCTTGTATGCTCAAAGTCTGGATCTTTCAGAGAGAGATGACAAAATTTGTGATTGTTACCAAATCTTGAAGGAGGATTGAGGATTAACAGATTGCCTTGGATAAAACCAGAGAAGGCAATTTGAGAGTTGGCAAAGGGAAAGAACTGATTTTGGGAAGAGGTGAAAGAGCAGTTCTTTGTGGAGATCAGTTTGCAAGGGCTTATGAGATTCACCACAAGTTTGGGGACAAATAGAAAATTAGTGAGAGTGACCACAGAGTTTTTCCAGGCGAGTTTGACGACTCCTTTTCCTTTTATGGGAAGCTTTGCATCCCCTTTTCAAGTGTTGATGAAGTCGTTTCCAGAGGATTCATTGAGACGGCTAAAGAAGTTGGGGAGTTAAACATGTGGCAAGACCCACCCAAGTTGAGGATGCTACTATTTTGAGGGTTGATTTCTTTAATCCACGTAGTGAGCTACTTCTTTTGTTTTGGAGTTGGAATTAAGTTGGGTAGTTTTTTGGCTTTTAAATGTGTTGAATTTCTGAGAAGAAGTAAGAACAAGGAGGGCTGTGCCATAATCATCATCAGTAAAAGAACGTGAGGAAGAAAAGAAAGAGAGTTGACAAGATGAAAGAAAAAAACATTGGGAAACAGAACAGAAACAGGATGGTAGAAAAGAATGATGATTGAGGTGTGGATTCAAGCAGGAGAAGAAAAGGATGGTCTTGATTTAAGAAGAATTCCTGAGGTCAGATTTAAGAGGTTTGGGTGAGATGGCAGTCAATGATGGTCTTACCAGTCAGTACTTGAAGAATGCAAGCTTGAGGACTTGAGTTCAGCCAGAAAGATTTGAGAAAGTGAATCAGTGGATGAGATAAATAAAGAAGGAAAAGTACAAGAGAAGAACAAAAGACAATAGAGAAGAGAGATGAGATTCAGAGTTGTTGAGTTTGAGATTGACGGTTGTGGCATTTAGCATAGTGTTGTTGAGCTGACGTTGGTTTGTCCAAGAGGAGATTGGGCTTGGGAGACTTGGAGAGGGAAAAGAATAAATGAAAGGAAAAGAAGAAATGAAAGACATTGAAGTGAAATGGGGCTGAGGACTTGTGACAGTGGTGGAGTCTGCGGCAGTACAAGTGAATTATTTAACAGTCTCAACACAAATAGGAATATTGGAACCATAGCCATCATTTTACTTTAAAAGATGGGAATGTGTTTCAACATAAAGAGGAATATTGGAATCATAACCATCAATGTTGCAAATATTTTCATTCTCTTGGGTAATATGTTTACCATGATTGGTGTGAAATTATTCTTGATGAAATTCAACAGGGATTAGAATGTTGGAAATTTGAGAATGAGTGAACTGATTTTGATGAAGGGAATAATGTGGGATTTTTTGAAGTTTATGGGATTTATTTGAATGGCCAGGGATAGGTTGTGTATGAGAATGATGTGGTATGTTGAGATGTTGGAAGGGAGCTGGGAAATGAGAGTTTGTTTACCTGTGATGGTGTGGGGAGGAATTTCCTTTTCTATGTTGATTAGGATTTTTAGTTTTATTGTGATAGTATCTTGTGTAATTCAGGTGATTTTAATGAGAATAATTTGAAATATGGGGTCCATTTGGAATCAAAAAGGATGAGAGTGAGGATTTCCTTGTGTGTGATGAACTTGGGAATTGACTCATCCCTTTTTTTAATTTAAATTTAGGAATGAGAAATTGAAAGTGATCATTTCTGATTTGAGGGGGTAGTATGTAATAGCAGAATAGAAGAGGGTTTATATTTTCAAGTTAAAAGTTGAAAAATGATGAAAAAGTTTCAACCAATAATTTTTTAAATTTCATCAGAAGGCAATGTTCTCTGGCACATTTTTTATGCCTCCTCTCTCTTATGTGGACCACTGTGTTGGTCCCTTGTCTCTTACACATACCACAGTGTTGTGTTTGATGTACATAAAGTTGCTCATACATAGGATTTTTATGGAATGGTATGCAAATATGTATTTAAATGTTTCTGGCAGGGAATGAACAGAACCAAGAAAAAGCTAACCCATAAAGAGTGCATTTACCTTCAGGGCAGGGAAAACCAACTTCCCAAACCCTAAAACCTAAACCCTAAATGCTAAGACCTAACCCTAAACCCTAAAACCTAACCCTAAACCCTAAACCCTAAATCCAAACCCTAAACCCTAACCCTAAACACTAAACCCTTAAACTTTGGATTTTCCAGAAGGGAACCTTAAGATTGCACAGAGCACTCAAGGAAGTAAAATTTAGTATTTTCCAATGCTTTAAATACCAATATTTTTATATGTATATATTTTTTTTAAATTGTATTGGTTACCACCCAAACCAGTTGATCAGGATCAAATCTTGATTTTTTAATTTGATTTTATGAACTACAAGACAAGTAATAAAAAAAAAAGAGAGAGAGAGAGAGGGCATAGATGAAGGTAGAAGGACATTCCATGGAGCACAGGGATTGAGTTCAATCATTGACTGTTTCCAGAGAACTTGATCATCTTTGGTGATTTCTCCCATTTGATTCAATCAATCTCAATTTATTTTTGTTGAGTGTCCAATTTCTCACCAAAAACAAAAAAAAAGTTGAAAAAATATTCTTCAAGTCATGATGAACTTATTTCAAGATGGGTCAAATTGAATTCCAATGTTTTTTTTTATATTTTTATATTTTTTTAATTTTTTAATTTTTTAATTTTTTAATTTTTCAATTTTTCAATTTTTTAATTTTTTAATTTTTTAATTTTTTAATTTTTTAATTTTTTAATTTTTTAATTTTTTAATTTTTTAATTTTTTAATTTTTTAATTTTTTAATTTTTTAATTTTTTAATTTTTTAATTTTTTAATTTTTTAATTTTTTAATTTTTTAATTTTTTAATTTTTTAATTTTTTAATTTTTTAATTTTTTAATTCTTTAATTTTTTAATTTTTTAATTTTTTAATTTTTTAATTTTTTAATTTTTTAATTTTTTTAATTTTTTAATTTTTTAATTTTTCAATTTTTTAATTTTTTAATTTATTAATTTTTCAATTTTTCAATTTTTCAATTTTTTTAATTTTTTTAATTTTTTCAATTTTTTTAATTTTTTTAATTATTTAATTATTTAATTATTTAATTTTTTTAATTTTTAATTTTTTGATTTTTAATTTTATTTATTTATTTATTTGTTCATTTGTTCATTTGTTTATTTGTTTATTTGTTTATTTGTTTATTTGTTTATTTTTTTATTTTTTTATTTGTTTATTTGTTTATTTGTTTATTTGTTTATTTGTTTATTTGTTTATTTGTTTATTTGTTTATTTGTTTATTTGTTTATTTGTTTATTTGTTTATTTTTTTATTTGTTTATTTGTTTATTTGTTTATTTGTTTATTTGTTTATTTGTTTATTTGTTTATTTGTTTATTTGTTTATTTGTTTATTTGTTTATTTGTTTATTTGTTTATTTGTTTATTTGTTTATTTGTTTATTTGTTTATTTGTTTATTTGTTTATTTGTTTATTTGTTTATTTGTTTATTTGTTTATTTGTTTATTTGTTTATTTGTTTATTTGTTTATTTGTTTATTTGTTTATTTGTTTATTTGTTTATTTGTTTATTTGTTTATTTGTTTATTTGTTTATTTGTTTATTTGTTTATTTGTTTATTTGTTTATTTGTTTATTTGTTTATTTGTTTATTTGTTTATTTGTTTATTTGTTTATTTGTTTATTTGTTTATTTGTTTATTTGTTTATTTGTTTATTTGTTTATTTGTTTATTTGTTTATTTGTTTATTTGTTTATTTGTTTATTTGTTTATTTGTTTATTTGTTTATTTGTTTATTTGTTTATTTGTTTATTTGTTTATTTGTTTATTTGTTTATTTGTTTATTTGTTTATTTTTTTTATTTTTTTATTTTTTTATTTTTTTATTTTTTTATTTCTTTATTTGTTTATTTTATATTTTATTATTGTTATTATTGTTATTATTGTTATTATTGTTATTATTGTTATTATTGTTATTATTGTTATTATTGTTATTATTGTTATTATTGTTATTATTGTTATTATTGTCATTATTGTTATTATTGTTATTATTGTTATTATTGTTATTATTGTTATTATTGTTATTATTGTTATTATTGTTATTATTGTTATTATTGTTATTATTGTTATTATTGTTATTATTGTTATTATTGTTATTATTGTTATTATTGTTATTATTGTTATTTTTGTTATTTTTGTTATTATTGTTATTATTGTTATTATTGTTATTATTGTTATTATTGTTATTATTGTTATTATTGTTATTATTTTTATTATTGTTATTATTGTTATTATTGTTATTATTGTTATTATTGTTATTATTGTTATTATTGTTATTATTGTTATTATTGTTATTATTGTTATTATTGTTATTATTGTTATTAGTGTTATCATTGTTATCATTGTTATCATTGTTATTATTGTTATCATTTTTATTATTGTTATTATTGTTATTATTGTTATTATTGTTATTATTGTTATTATTGTTATTATTGTTATTATTGTTATTATTGTTATTATTGTTATTATTGTTATTATTGTTATTATTGTTATTATTGTTATTATTGTTATTATTGTTATTATTGTTATTATTGTTATTATTGTTATTATTGTTATCAGTGTTATCATTGTTATCATTGTTATCATTGTTATTATTGTTATCATTTTTATTATTGTTATTATTGTTATTATTGTTATTATTGTTATTATTGTTATTATTGTTATTATTGTTATTATTGTTATTATTGTTATTGTTATTATTATTATTATTATTATTATTATTTGGAATTTCATATCAATATAGTGAGTGCATTGATTTATTCATTGAACAGGCCACTGAAATTAGAAGAATTTTGAAACTGACTGAAATTTTGAGGAGATGACACTTCAAAAACCAAGGCTCCACATGTCTCATCCACAATATTGGAAATTGAAAGTGCGTTGGTGCTTACAAATGTGAAATTTCTATCAGGATCTAGATCACATCCTTTACCAAATACCTTGAGATAATATTTGGTTTCCTGTCACCCACCCACCCCATGTACTCAAGATTGGAAAAAAAATCAGGTGAAGTGGTTCAAAGGGAGAATACCAAGAAAAAAATCATTTTCAAATTAAGAATAATATTCTTTGTATTTCAAATTTGAAGCTTCAAAACAAGGTTCAAAGGTTTGAGATAAGTGTTTAAATGATGAAATAGGCAAACAAGCTTGATTCAATAATTTTCAATCAGAAAATTTGAGAATTTATGAAATGAAAAAAATGAGGAAACAATCTACAGGTAAAAATATTTTTTATTTTAAAGTAATCTAAAGCTTAATTTGTGGCTGAGATCAAACCTGGGGAATTCATGCAATAGAGAAAAGTAATTAGGTGCACAACAATTGTGGGGGAAATACAGGATGGAAATGAAATTTTGTCAAAAAGGTGAAGCATAAATACTAGATGAAGCATAAGGATGGTGAATGGTGACCAGAAATATGCAAGTAAATTTCAGTTAATTCTGATGTGAATTACTAAGAATTAAAATTAATGCATAGAAGATGAAAAATTTGAGGCTTAATTTGAGATAAAAGGTATAGGTTTTTATTCTGGGCATGAATGATTCATATTGTTAAGGAATTTTTAATGTAACAGAGCAAGAAAGGTTCAAGATAATTTTTTGAAGTTTACCCAAGATGAGTTAATGGAGTAATTAAACAAGTTTTGAAGTCTGTCCTATGTATGATGAATGAAAGTACAAAGGATTCAAAGATAAATCAAAAATTTGATTGAATATACTCATTGCTGAAATCCAAGAATTGATGATTGATTGAAATTAATGAATAAGTATTTGTTCTTCAGTTCAGAAAAATAGTATGTAAAATGCACTTAGTTTCAAGAAAGATTTTGTGAGTGTTGGATTTTAGTTCAAAAGCAGGTACTGATTTTATGGATTTATGTAAAAGCTGTCTACAAAAAAACCCCTTGATTTTGAGGTTTCACAGCTGACTTGGTTTAAAAATACAAGCTCCTTCAAGATTTGAGGATGAATTATCATCACTCAAACAAATTTAAATCAATTAAATAATTTGTTACAAAATGTTAAAACTTTAACTTAGCTTTGATTATACATATCCAATAATGTTGAATCCCACCCTAAAAGTTTATAAATTTATAAAATGCCAGAAATTGTGTCAAAAGAATTACTGCAGATCAAGATAATAGGGCTAAATGCAAGGGATTCCTACCCTGAAAATTTAATTTTCACCATATTTTATTGGATAAAAACCACCAGTTTCCTTTAGGTTAAGAGGCTTTGAATTGTTAGGTGTGAGTTTTTGGCACCATTTAATGATTCAAATATCAACTGCAACCATCTCCTTGAAATGAAGTTTTTGGCCATAGGAATGTTGTTCATTAGTCTAGTTTAACAAATTGAAAATAAAATAAGAAAGAGAAAAAGAAAAATAAAGTGTGTTGATATTTGAAATATATTTTATTTCAAGTTCACCACAAACTTCCTTCTTCATATTTACAAATGTTGTCATCAAACTAACCATTGAGGAGATGAATGAGGGAAATTTAAAAGAGGACAACTTAGGATTTTTAAATCAAGCAACCAAATATGGAACAGAGGAAATGAAAATTAAAACAACAGTCAGAATATATTCTGGGATTCAATAAGGAAATCTAAGTAAAGGACCTTTAAAGCAGGTTCAAATAAAAAGAAAGAGTTTCTTGGTATTTTGAGTTGTTGAAATTTTTCAAGCACCAAGCCTTACAGAATCTAATTATTTATAGTTTGGGGCCAAGGGTTGAATTTTTTTCAGAATGTCATTATTAAGTAAAATTGGAAGCTTAAAGGTTGGTTTGAACTTGGTCTTGAAGGGATTGAAAAAGAGAAAGATAGTCTGTAGCTGTTTAAAAAGGAGCTACCTGAATAGAGCCAAAATTTGGATTCTGTAAATAAAGAGTTTGAAATTGAAAATGTTTAGAAAAGGAATGAATGGAATTTTTATAGGAAAATTGGGATAGGGGAACATTGTTTTTAATTGTCTTGCTAGAAATTGATATACATTAAAAAAGATTATTTGATGATCTGTTTTTTTTGGGTGATGTTAAATTCACAGCTCTAGTCGTGTGGGAGCCATGTACAAAGCCCCACATGGCCTGTGGGAGTCGTGTAGGGCCCCTCAACGCGTGGGGGCCAATAAACTACTCCATATAATTTCTAATTGATTATTGATTGTTTATTATTTATTATTTATTATTTATTATTTATTATTTATTATTTATTATTTATTATTTATTATTTATTATTTATTATTTATTATTTATTATTTATTATTTATTATTTATTATTTATTATTTATTATTTATTATTTATTATTTATTATTTATTATTTATTATTTATTATTTATTATTTATTATTTATTATTTATTATTTATTATTTATTATTTATTATTTATTATTTATTATTTATTATTTATTATTTATTATTTATTATTTATTATTTATTATTTATTATTTATTATTTATTATTTATTATTTATTATTTATTATTTATTATTTATTATTTATTATTTATTATTTATTATTTATTATTTATTATTTATTATTTATTATTTATTATTTATTATTTATTATTTATTATTTATTATTTATTATTTATTATTTATTATTTATTATTTATTATTTATTATTTATTATTTATTATTTATTATTTATTATTTATTATTTATTATTTATTATTTATTATTTATTATTTATTATTTATTATTTATTATTTATTATTTATTATTTATTATTTATTATTTATTATTTATTATTTATTATTTATTATTTATTATTTATTATTTATTATTTATTATTTATTATTTATTATTTATTATTTATTATTTATTATTTATTATTTATTATTTATTATTTATTATTTATTATTTATTATTTATTATTTATTATTTATTATTTATTATTTATTATTTATTATTTATTATTTATTATTTATTATTTATTATTATTATTATTATTTATTATTTATTATTTATTATTTATTATTTATTATTTATTATTTATTATTTATTATTTATTATTTATTATTTATTATTTATTATTTATTATTTATTATTTATTATTTATTATTTATTATTTATTATTTATTATTTATTATTTATTATTTATTATTTATTATTTATTATTTATTATTTATTATTTATTATTTATTATTTATTATTTATGATTTATTATTTATTATTTATTATTTATTATTTATTATTTATTATTTATTATTTATTAGGGGGTATCAAAGTTAACCAAACCCGCCATTTTTCATGGCGCGTTTCAACCCAAATCGGCCATTTCAAACCCGCCATTAAAAATCAAAAAAACCCACTTATTTCAGACCAGAGGTGTCAAAGTTAACCTGAAATAAGTGGGTTTTTTCAAATAAAGAATTTAAATGCTTCCACCACCTGTCCGCGTCATACACCCCTGTCTTCCCACCTCCTTCTACCTCCGACCTCATCGGAAAATGTTTTACCCCCACCCTCATCATAAAATTGATTGACCACTCTCATCACTTTATCGCTCTCATCACTTGATCACTCTCATCCACTTCATCGCTCTCAAAACTTCATCACTCTCATCACTTAACCGCTCTCATCACTTGATCACTCTCATCCACTTTATCGCTCTCAAAACTTCACCACTCTCATCACTTGCGTAGCCCAAACTCTTTCAAATGGCCCCTCAGCAAACCTCCCCCCACAAGTCCAACACACCCAAGAGAACATCACCAAGGAACTCCAAAACAATCAATCCTCCCCCATCAGCTTCCAAGGGCTCAAGTCAGCTCAAGAGAGCTGATCAAATCATCCTGGTAAACTGGCTGAAAATTCCCTCCAACTACAATGCCTGCTTTGGATCCAACAACAAAACACGTGTTGGCCGACCTCAATCCTCTAAGGTCAATGGTTATCTTCTGATGGCCAATGAACTCAAGAACAAAACAAAAGGTAGGCTGGATCTGTCATCCAAACAGATGAGGGAGCGGTTCAAAAACTATTGAGCCAAGTACAAAAAGGCCCACTCCATGTCTATCTCCACTGGCTTTGGTATCACCGACTTGGACAAAGCCAAAGGAATCAACTCGGTGGTTGATAATTTGGACTCCATTTGTCCTTTTTATATTCAAATGGATGAAATCTTTGGAAAGAAGGCCAACATCACCCCCCTAGCTGCTTTCAATGCCCAACAATCCAATTCCGTTGATGCCGAGGACTTGGCTGGGGATGCTCAGCCTACCAACGGGGACCTTGATGAAACCTTGGCCTTGGAGTGGCCCCCATCTGATGACAAGGAGGATATTCAAACACAATCGGCTCCAATCACTTCTACTTTGGTATTGATTGATCAGTCAATCCCAACCTTGGACCCCTCACTTCCTTCTTTTGATTGCTCTCTTCCTGGGGCAGAACAACTAGAGAACTTTCCCAATGAGGAGGATGTTATTCCTGGATCACCATTGCCATCAACATCTGCTCAAGTAAGGAACTAAATTGTTTTCAATTCTGTCTGGTTGCTCTGGACTGATTTACATTGTAAAAAAACAGGCTCATCCATTTTTGATTGGCCAAAAACTCAAGCCAATGGGGCCTCCCACATTGCCTTCAAATATTAGTGAGGACTTTCAGACTCAAACCTCCTCTGCCAAGGGTAAGCAAAAGGCCTCCAATTCCATCAATGTCAACCCCAAAAGTCATCAAAAGAGGAGAAACACTTCCAGTTTTTCGGGCTTTGAAGAAATCATGGAGAAGCAAGATTCATGTAAGTTGATTGATTCAATATCCTTGCTTTCAAAATCATGCTCATTGCCATTCCCCTCCAAAAAACAGTGAAATCACAAATTGAATCAGATAAAATTCAGTTTGAAAAGCAAAAGTGGGATTGCCAACTGGCCATGGATGGTCAAAAGCAGCAAGCCGAGACTTTGGCTAATCAACAAAAATTGGATGCTGAGTGGAGGTTGAAACAAGCTGAGATAGAGTTTCAAAAAGAGGAAAAGTAGAAGGATCGACAGCAAGTGCAACTGGAAAAGGAGAGGGAACAACGGGCAAACAAAAAAAAGGATAAGGTATCAGTAGCTTTGGCTTGCATTGGCAGTGGTAGATTGGTAGAAGAAATACAGCAGATTACTCAAATGCTGGGCTTGTAAATATATTTGCATGGATGAAAGAAAAACAAATTATTTTTTACTACAACAACGTTTGAGAGCATTCTTAACCCCACCAATATACAAATCTTTTTTGTTTTTATTGATATTTTTTTCTCTAGAGTAAATTTGGCCGTTTTTCATGTCCCTACAAGTGCTCTGAGTTTTTTTATCAATTTGGAGTGACATGGCCATTCTGGTATGGGTTGCTGTGTCCACAGCTGGAAAGTACAGTGCTTGTACTTGTTAGCCGCCCAAACCATTTTGACTATCCCTTTTTGCTTGAAATCAAGCTTGCAACTAAAGCACTTTGGCCCAGTTGTTTGAGCCTGATGTGGGCAAGGAGACAATTGTTTGCTCAAGGCAGTGCCACTGTGGGTTAAATCAAACCAGACCCTGTCACATAATGGTCTTGAACATCATACTTTCCTGCAAAGGGATCACAGTTATACTCAAACCCAAGGTTGCAAATGAAACAATTTGGCCCAACTGACCGAGTGCCAATCCTCTCACATTGACGACCATTGAAAAGGCCCAATGGATTATGCTGTTGTACAGGCCGGGATCTCATTGATATACAGACACTGGCCCAATATGTCGACCATTTCCAGCGCTGAAATACTTCAGGGTCAAACATACGCCAGGACAATGACCTCTTATAAAGTCAGATTGTTAGCTTAGTCTGATCATGCTTTGCAATGCAAGAAAGGGGGGATGGCCGTGGGAGATGGCGGCGGGCTTGCTGCAAGCAAGGGGGGATGGCCGTGGAAGATGGCGGCGGGCTTGCTGCAAGCAAGGGGGGAACCGCCCCCCACTGGGCTTGCTGCAAGCAAGGGGGAACCGCCCCCCACAGATGCAAGCATGGCCAACAGAGATGGCCGCGGGCTTGCTTTGAGCAAAGTGGGGTTTATTTATTTATATACCCTATGATTTTTCGCATTCAAGCCATCAATTGAAGACTTCTTTTTTTTTTTGGTTTTTTTTTGGTTTTTTTTTTTGGTTTTTTTTTGGTGTTTTTTTTGGTGTTTGTTTTTTTTGGTGTTTTTTTTGGTGTTTTATTTATGGTTTTTTTTTGGTTTTTTTTTTGGTTTTTTATGGTTTTTTATGGTTTTTTATGGTTTTTTTGGTTTTTTTTTTTTTTTTTTTTGGTTTTTTTTTTGGTTTTTTTATGCTTTTTTTTTGTTTTTTTTTTTGGTTTTTTTTTTGGTTTTTTTTTTGGTTTTTTTTTGTTTTTTTTTTTTTTGTTTTTTTTTGTTTTTTTTGGTTTTTTTTTGGGTTTTTTTTTGGGTTTTTTTTTGGGTTTTTTTTTTGGTTTTTTTTTTTTTGATTTTTTTTTTTGCTTTTTTTGAAGAGGTTGATGCACCAAGCATGGCCTGGCTCGTTGGGGGGACTTCATCACCCCCCAACCGAGCGAGCGAGCAAGGCGGAAGGGAGGGCCCGGCTTGGTGGGGGGATTTCATCACCCCCCAACCGAGCAAGCAGCAAAGGGGGGGGGCAGCTCGTTGGGGGGACTTCATCACCCCCCAACCGAGCAAGCAAGCAAGGCGGGAGGGAGGGCCTGGCTCAGTGGGGGTATTTCATCACCCCCGACCGAGCGAGTGGCAAAGGGGGGGGGCAGCTTGGTGGGGGGACTTCATCACCCCCCAACCAAGCCAGCGAGCAAGGCGGGAGGGAGGGCCCGGCTTGGTGGGGGGATTTCATCACCCCCCAACCAAGCAAGCGGCAAAGGGGGGGGGCAGCTTGTTGGGGGGACTTCATCACCCCCCAACCAAGCAAGCAAGCGAGGCGGGAGGGAGGGCCCGGCTCGGTGGGGGGATTTCATCACCCCCCAACCAAGCAAGCGGCAAAGGGGGGGGGGCAGCTTGGTGGGGGGATTTCATCACCCCCCGACCGAGCAAGTGGTAAAGGGGGGGGGCCGACTCGGTGGGCGCACCAAGCAAGCGGCGAAGGGGGGGGGGGAGCCGGTGGGGCTTGCAGTGGGGGGGCCCAACTTGGTGGGCGGACCGAGCAAGCGGCCAAAAGGGGGGGGGCTGGTGGGGCTTGCAGTGGGGGGGGCCGGCTTGGTGGGCGGACCAAGCGAGCGGCAAAGGGGGGGGGCCAGTGGGGCTTGCAGTGGGGGGGGCCGGCTTGGTGGGCGGACCAAGCGAGCAGCAAAGGGGGGGGCCGGTGGGGCTTGCAGTGGGGGGGGACTTCATCACCCCCCCGCCCAGCGACCAAGCGAGGGGGGAGAAAGCCACCGGCTCGCGGTGGGGGGGACTTCATCACCCCCCGCCCAGCAACCAAGCGAGGGGGGAGCGAGCCACCGGCTTGCGGTGGGGGGGACTGCATCACCCCCCCCCCCAGCAAGCAAGCAAGGGGGAAGGAGCTGGTGGGGCTCGCGGTGGGGGGCACTTCATCACCCCCCCACCCAGCAAGCGAGTGAGGGGGACATTGAGGGGGGAGGGAGGGGGGGGGATTTCAAATCCGCTCCCCACCTAGCGAGCAAAAGAGGGGGGAGATCAAGGGGGGAGCGAGGGGGAGGGAGGGGGGAGGGAGGGGGGGATTTCAAATTCCATCCCCACCTAGCGATTGAGCAAGGGGGGAGATCAAGGGGGGGGGGGAAGGGGGGAGGGATGGGGGATTTCAAATTCCATTCCCACCTAGCAATTGAGCAAGGGGGGAGATTGAGGGGGGGGGGGAAGGGGGGAGGGATTTCAAATCCGCTCCCCACCTAGCGAGCGAGCAAGGGGGGAGGGACAGGCTTGGTGGGGGGGTTTTCCAATCCCCTCCCCACCTAGGAAGCTATTTAGTAACCTGGACCACACCAACACCAACCACCACCAACCACCACCCACCACCACCCACCACCACCCACCATCACCCACCTCATCAACCTCATCCACCACGACCACCACCCCATTGGTAAGTAACCTTTTTTTTTTTTTTTTTTTTTTTGAACAAGAGGGTATTCAATTTTTGTAGATATCAATATTGATGGAATTTCATTTTTTGTAGATATCAATATTGATGGAATTGAATGAAGGCATGTCTAGTAAAAATGGGTATGGGATTTAAGCTTTATTCCTCAATATCCTTCAACAATAAAATTACTAATTGAACTTTTGATTCTGCATTATTTTTCTTTGGGTTTTCCATTCATGTTGTGATTCCTGGGTGTCATCCTGAAACACGGTTTGTAGTTTTGATGAGCTTGGCGTTTCAGGAGATGCAAAGGAGACACAACATGGATCGAAGCCTCTAGTTTTGATTCTGCATTATTTTTCTTTGGGTTTTCCATTCATGTTGTGATTCCTGGGTGTCATCCTGAAACACGGTTTGTAGTTTTGATGAGCTTGGCATTTCAGGAGATGCCAAGGAGACACAACATGGATTGAAGCCTCTAGTAGTAGGAAAACAACACAGACTACCAAACTCAGATGTTACTTCAACATCCAAAAGTAACAAGAAGTTCAACCGTTCCAGAAGGCATTATTCACTCTTTCCGTGTTTCCCTAAAAGGTGCTTTGGTTTTTCAACCAAAGAATGCCGGAGATTGAATGCCTTGCATGAATGCGTCCATTAAGGAAACCATGCAAAGTGCTTTCTAATTGATGATGGTATTTGATTGATTGGGCTGTGGCCGCGCCATGCCTGAAACATCAATCCTTTTGTTTATTTGCCCCTTGGTTTTCATAATGTCACCATCTCATTCCAATAAAATACCCCCAACATTGGCAATTGATTGCTCAATCAATGAGAGGAGGAATTGGAGGAGGGGAGGGGCTCACCTTGATGGATAGAGAAATGGATCCAGGGGGGACTAAAGGTTGAATGATCAAAGGATCAGCAACTGGTGAGGGGAAGGAAGAGGAAGAGGGTGGAGGGGGCTTACCAGGATTAGGAGGAGGGGATTCATTGAGTGAGGTGAGATGAGGTGTTGGTGGTGAGTAAGGTGGTGGTGATGAGTGAGGTGGTTTGGTGAGGAGGAGGCAGGGCTTGAACGGTGAGTGAGTGGGGTGAGGTTGAAGGGGTTGAGTGGTGAGGGGGAGGGGGGTGGCATTTGGTGAGTGGCAGGGTTTGAGGTGGAGGTGTTTTTGGATTCAAGTCCACTAAAAAAAAATAAAAAAAAACTCAGCCTATGAATCTTGGGTGAACAACCAAAACCAAAAAAATACGGTGAAGGGAATTTTTACCAATTTCAAAATCAAAAATTACTCATCAAAGCAAGCAAGGGTGAGAGGAAGAATCTGCTCTCTCATAGAAGAAGATGAGGGACCAGATGAGACAGGGATGACTTGAGGCCAATCAGGAATATCATCTTGGAATATTTTGTCCCATTCATCTTTGATGTTGGCCAAAAGGTTGTGAAGGATTACACAAGTGATAATCCAGTTGATGAGGAACCTCATATCTTTGGAACATTGGAGCTGGTTTTGCATCTCCCGTAAGCTGGCCCATCTTCCTTTCAGAATTCCTATGGCATGCTCAATCTGAACTCATGATTGGGCAAGATGATAGTTAAAATCGGTTTTTCCTTGATCATTGGACAAAACATTCCGGTATGCTGGAACTACATATTTCCCACTAGCATAAGCCAAATCGGCCAGAAGGTATTGATCTTGGTCAAAGTAGATCTCTGGTTGTTGGGCAATCCGCATCCTATTGAAAACATATGAATCATGACAAGAACCTGGAAGGCCAGCATGGAGGGAGATGAACTTCTTGTTGTTATTGCAAACAAGTTGTAGTGCCACGGAGTATCTAAACAAAGAGATGGAACATATTTGGTCAGTGTGTGATCCAAAGTTTTATCATAGCGATTGGAAAAGAAATGAATCAATTGCCTTTTTTTACAATCAAAATAGTGGTTGCCATCTAGGTTGGGTTTTTGACTCAAGGGGATGGTGGTTCCATCAACAAAACCAATGCAACCAGGAAAGCCTTCTGTCTCCATTACTTGAGATATCTCCTTGCGTTCTTCTTTGGTTGGCCATGAAAGGACTGAGCGGCGGAAAGATAGGATAGCAATCATGAATCTTTTGGTGTATAAGTCAATGCTTCCGTAACTGACTGAGAATAGATTTTCCAATTGATGGATTGCTGCTCCATTTCCATTTGACCCCAATCTACAAAGAGCAACGGCAAGTTGGATGGCTGGATCGCGTTGAGGATTGCAAGAATTGTTCTGGAAGATGTGGTGGTCTTCAATCAATGCCAAAGGTTTCATGAAAGAAGGCAACAAAGTTTGGAACAGTTGCTGAAAGCTTAAGTCAGGGATGAGATGAAGCTTTTGCCTTTCATACATAGGGTTATGGAGAGTGTGTATTCTTGGAACCATGT
Source organism: Puccinia polysora (assembly GCA_025617555.3). NCBI lineage: Eukaryota > Fungi > Basidiomycota > Pucciniomycetes > Pucciniales > Pucciniaceae > Puccinia > Puccinia polysora. The sequence continues at coordinate 3,664,772 of CM062625.1, forward strand.
ATTGCTTTTCCAACAGAGAATTCAAAGCTAACCAAGTTGATTCCAAATTGGAGTCTGAATCAGAGTCTGAATGGGAGTCAAACAGTAGCAAAAGTTCAGTCAGCTTTTTTGCGTTTTCAACTTGCTGGCGGGATGTTTGATTGGACATGTTGAGAAAGGTGGTGGGTGATGTGGGGTGATGAGATGATGATGGGATTTGTGTGAAGATGAGTATGTGAAGGTATGTGAAAAACGATAGAGATGTGTGTGATGCGATGGAGATGGGACCGGTATGGATTTGCTGATGTGGATGGGTGTTTTTGATGTGATGGATGGTGGATGGATGATGATGCATAAATGGAGGGTTTAATGGCGTGTTTGATGATTGAAATCCGCCATTTTCATGAAACACGCCATTTTGAAATACACCAGTTAGGGGGTATGTGTATTTCAGAAACCCGCCATTAAAAATGGCGGGTTATGTCAAAAAAATGGCGGGTTTATAATGGCGGGTTTTCTAACTTTGATACGCCCTATTATTTATTATTTATTATTTATTATTTATTATTTATTATTTATTATTTATTATTTATTATTTATTATTTATTATTTATTATTTATTATTTATTATTTATTATTTATTATTTATTATTTATTATTTATTATTTATTATTTATTATTTATTATTTATTATTTATTATTTATGATTTATTATTTATTATTTATTATTTATTATTTATTATTTATTATTTATTATTTATTATTTATTAGGGGGTATCAAAGTTAACCAAACCCGCCATTTTTCATGGCGCGTTTCAACCCAAATCGGCCATTTCAAACCCGCCATTAAAAATCAAAAAAACCCACTTATTTCAGACCAGACGTGTCAAAGTTAACCTGAAATAAGTGGGTTTTTTCAAATAAAGTATTTAAATGCTTCCACCACCTGTCCGCGTCATACACCCCTGTCTTCCCACCTCCTTCTACCTCCGACCTCATCGGAAAATGTTTTACCCCCACCCTCATCATAAAATTGATTGACCACTCTCATCACTTTATCGCTCTCATCACTTGATCACTCTCATCCACTTCATCGCTCTCAAAACTTCATCACTCTCATCACTTAACCGCTCTCATCACTTGATCACTCTCATCCACTTTATCGCTCTCAAAACTTCACCACTCTCATCACTTGCGTAGCCCAAACTCTTTCAAATGGCCCCTCAGCAAACCTCCCCCCACAAGTCCAACACACCCAAGAGAACATCACCAAGGAACTCCAAAACAATCAATCCTCCCCCATCAGCTTCCAAGGGCTCAAGTCAGCTCAAGAGAGCTGATCAAATCATCCTGGTAAACTGGCTGAAAATTCCCTCCAACTACAATGCCTGCTTTGGATCCAACAACAAAACACGTGTTGGCCGACCTCAATCCTCTAAGGTCAATGGTTATCTTCTGATGGCCAATGAACTCAAGAACAAAACAAAAGGTAGGCTGGATCTGTCATCCAAACAGATGAGGGAGCGGTTCAAAAACTATTGAGCCAAGTACAAAAAGGCCCACTCCATGTCTATCTCCACTGGCTTTGGTATCACCGACTTGGACAAAGCCAAAGGAATCAACTCGGTGGTTGATAATTTGGACTCCATTTGTCCTTTTTATATTCAAATGGATGAAATCTTTGGAAAGAAGGCCAACATCACCCCCCTAGCTGCTTTCAATGCCCAACAATCCAATTCCGTTGATGCCGAGGACTTGGCTGGGGATGCTCAGCCTACCAACGGGGACCTTGATGAAACCTTGGCCTTGGAGTGGCCCCCATCTGATGACAAGGAGGATATTCAAACACAATCGGCTCCAATCACTTCTACTTTGGTATTGATTGATCAGTCAATCCCAACCTTGGACCCCTCACTTCCTTCTTTTGATTGCTCTCTTCCTGGGGCAGAACAACTAGAGAACTTTCCCAATGAGGAGGATGTTATTCCTGGATCACCATTGCCATCAACATCTGCTCAAGTAAGGAACTAAATTGTTTTCAATTCTGTCTGGTTGCTCTGGACTGATTTACATTGTAAAAAAACAGGCTCATCCATTTTTGATTGGCCAAAAACTCAAGCCAATGGGGCCTCCCACATTGCCTTCAAATATTAGTGAGGACTTTCAGACTCAAACCTCCTCTGCCAAGGGTAAGCAAAAGGCCTCCAATTCCATCAATGTCAACCCCAAAAGTCATCAAAAGAGGAGAAACACTTCCAGTTTTTCGGGCTTTGAAGAAATCATGGAGAAGCAAGATTCATGTAAGTTGATTGATTCAATATCCTTGCTTTCAAAATCATGCTCATTGCCATTCCCCTCCAAAAAACAGTGAAATCACAAATTGAATCAGATAAAATTCAGTTTGAAAAGCAAAAGTGGGATTGCCAACTGGCCATGGATGGTCAAAAGCAGCAAGCCGAGACTTTGGCTAATCAACAAAAATTGGATGCTGAGTGGAGGTTGAAACAAGCTGAGATAGAGTTTCAAAAAGAGGAAAAGTAGAAGGATCGACAGCAAGTGCAACTGGAAAAGGAGAGGGAACAACGGGCAAACAAAAAAAAGGATAAGGTATCAGTAGCTTTGGCTTGCATTGGCAGTGGTAGATTGGTAGAAGAAATACAGCAGATTACTCAAATGCTGGGCTTGTAAATATATTTGCATGGATGAAAGAAAAACAAATTATTTTTTACTACAACAACGTTTGAGAGCATTCTTAACCCCACCAATATACAAATCTTTTTTGTTTTTATTGATATTTTTTTCTCTAGAGTAAATTTGGCCGTTTTTCATGTCCCTACAAGTGCTCTGAGTTTTTTTATCAATTTGGAGTGACATGGCCATTCTGGTATGGGTTGCTGTGTCCACAGCTGGAAAGTACAGTGCTTGTACTTGTTAGCCGCCCAAACCATTTTGACTATCCCTTTTTGCTTGAAATCAAGCTTGCAACTAAAGCACTTTGGCCCAGTTGTTTGAGCCTGATGTGGGCAAGGAGACAATTGTTTGCTCAAGGCAGTGCCACTGTGGGTTAAATCAAACCAGACCCTGTCACATAATGGTCTTGAACATCATACTTTCCTGCAAAGGGATCACAGTTATACTCAAACCCAAGGTTGCAAATGAAACAATTTGGCCCAACTGACCGAGTGCCAATCCTCTCACATTGACGACCATTGAAAAGGCCCAATGGATTATGCTGTTGTACAGGCCGGGATCTCATTGATATACAGACACTGGCCCAATATGTCGACCATTTCCAGCGCTGAAATACTTCAGGGTCAAACATACGCCAGGACAATGACCTCTTATAAAGTCAGATTGTTAGCTTAGTCTGATCATGCTTTGCAATGCAAGAAAGGGGGGATGGCCGTGGGAGATGGCGGCGGGCTTGCTGCAAGCAAGGGGGGATGGCCGTGGAAGATGGCGGCGGGCTTGCTGCAAGCAAGGGGGGAACCGCCCCCCACTGGGCTTGCTGCAAGCAAGGGGGAACCGCCCCCCACAGATGCAAGCATGGCCAACAGAGATGGCCGCGGGCTTGCTTTGAGCAAAGTGGGGTTTATTTATTTATATACCCTATGATTTTTCGCATTCAAGCCATCAATTGAAGACTTCTTTTTTTTTTTGGTTTTTTTTTTGGTTTTTTTTTTTTGGTTTTTTTTTGGTGTTTTTTTTGGTGTTTGTTTTTTTTGGTGTTTTTTTTGGTGTTTTATTTATGGTTTTTTTTTGGTTTTTTTTTTGGTTTTTTATGGTTTTTTATGGTTTTTTATGGTTTTTTTGGTTTTTTTTTTTTTTTTTTTTTGGTTTTTTTTTTGGTTTTTTTATGCTTTTTTTTTGTTTTTTTTTTTGGTTTTTTTTTTTTGGTTTTTTTTTTGGTTTTTTTTTGTTTTTTTTTTTTTTGTTTTTTTTTGTTTTTTTTGGTTTTTTTTTGGGTTTTTTTTTGGGTTTTTTTTTGGGTTTTTTTTTTGGTTTTTTTTTTTTTGATTTTTTTTTTTGCTTTTTTTGAAGAGGTTGATGCACCAAGCATGGCCTGGCTCGTTGGGGGGACTTCATCACCCCCCAACCGAGCGAGCGAGCAAGGCGGAAGGGAGGGCCCGGCTTGGTGGGGGGATTTCATCACCCCCCAACCGAGCAAGCAGCAAAGGGGGGGGGGCAGCTCGTTGGGGGGACTTCATCACCCCCCAACCGAGCAAGCGAGCAAGGCGGGAGGGAGGGCCTGGCTCAGTGGGGGTATTTCATCACCCCCGACCGAGCAAGTGGCAAAGGGGGGGGGCAGCTTGGTGGGGGGACTTCATCACCCCCCAACCAAGCCAGCGAGCAAGGCGGGAGGGAGGGCCCGGCTTGGTGGGGGGATTTCATCACCCCCCAACCAAGCAAGCGGCAAAGGGGGGGGGGCAGCTTGTTGGGGGGACTTCATCACCCCCCAACCAAGCAAGCAAGCGAGGCGGGAGGGAGGGCCCGGCTCGGTGGGGGGATTTCATCACCCCCCAACCAAGCAAGCGGCAAAGGGGGGGGGGGCAGCTTGGTGGGGGGATTTCATCACCCCCCGACCGAGCAAGTGGTAAAGGGGGGGGCCGACTCGGTGGGCGCACCAAGCAAGCGGCGAAGGGGGGGGGGGGAGCCGGTGGGGCTTGCAGTGGGGGGGCCCAACTTGGTGGGCGGACCGAGCAAGCGGCCAAAAGGGGGGGGGCTGGTGGGGCTTGCAGTGGGGGGGGCCGGCTTGGTGGGCGGACCAAGCGAGCGGCAAAGGGGGGGGGCCAGTGGGGCTTGCAGTGGGGGGGGCCGGCTTGGTGGGCGGACCAAGCGAGCAGCAAAGGGGGGGGCCGGTGGGGCTTGCAGTGGGGGGGGACTTCATCACCCCCCCGCCCAGCGACCAAGCGAGGGGGGAGAAAGCCACCGGCTCGCGGTGGGGGGGACTTCATCACCCCCCGCCCAGCAACCAAGCGAGGGGGGAGCGAGCCACCGGCTTGCGGTGGGGGGGACTGCATCACCCCCCCCCCCAGCAAGCAAGCAAGGGGGAAGGAGCTGGTGGGGCTCGCGGTGGGGGGCACTTCATCACCCCCCCACCCAGCAAGCGAGTGAGGGGGACATTGAGGGGGGAGGGAGGGGGGGGGATTTCAAATCCGCTCCCCACCTAGCGAGCAAAAGAGGGGGGAGATCAAGGGGGGAGCGAGGGGGAGGGAGGGGGGAGGGAGGGGGGGATTTCAAATTCCATCCCCACCTAGCGATTGAGCAAGGGGGGAGATCAAGGGGGGGGGGAAGGGGGGAGGGATGGGGGATTTCAAATTCCATTCCCACCTAGCAATTGAGCAAGGGGGGAGATTGAGGGGGGGGGGAAGGGGGGAGGGATTTCAAATCCGCTCCCCACCTAGCGAGCGAGCAAGGGGGGAGGGACAGGCTTGGTGGGGGGGTTTTCCAATCCCCTCCCCACCTAGGAAGCTATTTAGTAACCTGGACCACACCAACACCAACCACCACCAACCACCACCCACCATCACCCACCTCATCCACCTCATCCACCACGACCACCACCCCATTGGTAAGTAACCTTTTTTTTTTTTTTTTTTTTTTTTTGAACAAGAGGGTATTCAATTTTTGTAGATATCAATATTAATGGAATTTCATTTTTTGTAGATATCAATATTGATGGAATTGAATGAAGGCATGTCTAGTAAAAATGGGTATGGGATTTAAGCTTTATTCCTCAATATCCTTCAACAATAAAATTACTAATTGAACTTTTGATTCTGCATTATTTTTCTTTGGGTTTTCCATTCATGTTGTGATTCCTGGGTGTCATCCTGAAACACGGTTTGTAGTTTTGATGAGCTTGGCGTTTCAGGAGATGCCAAGGAGACACAACATGGATCGAAGCCTCTAGTTTTGATTCTGCATTATTTTTCTTTGGGTTTTCCATTCATGTTGTGATTCCTGGGTGTCATCCTGAAACACGGTTTGTAGTTTTGATGAGCTTGGCATTTCAGGAGATGCCAAGGAGACACAACATGGATTGAAGCCTCTAGTAGTAGGAAAACAACACAGACTACCAAACTCAGATGTTACTTCAACATCCAAAAGTAACAAGAAGTTCAACCGTTCCAGAAGGCATTATTCACTCTTTCCGTGTTTCCCTAAAAGGTGCTTTGGTTTTTCAACCAAAGAATGCCGGAGATTGAATGCCTTGCATGAATGCGTCCATTAAGGAAACCATGCAAAGTGCTTTCTAATTGATGATGGTATTTGATTGATTGGGCTGTGGCCGCGCCATGCCTGAAACATCAATCCTTTTGTTTATTTGCCCCTTGGTTTTCATAATGTCACCATCTCATTCCAATAAAATACCCCCAAAATTGGCAATTGATTGCTCAATCAATGAGAGGAGGAATTGGAGGAGGGGAGGGGCTCACCTTGATGGATAGAGAAATGGATCCAGGGGGGACTAAAGGTTGAATGATCAAAGGATCAGCAACTGGTGAGGGGAAGGAAGAGGAAGAGGGTGGAGGGGGCTTACCAGGATTAGGAGGAGGGGATTCATTGAGTGAGGTGAGATGAGGTGTTGGTGGTGAGTAAGGTGGTGGTGATGAGTGAGGTGGTTTGGTGAGGAGGAGGCAGGGCTTGAACGGTGAGTGAGTGGGGTGAGGTTGAAGGGGTTGAGTGGTGAGGGGGAGGGGGGTGGCATTTGGTGAGTGGCAGGGTTTGAGGTGGAGGTGTTTTTGGATTCAAGTCCACTAAAAAAAAATAAAAAAAAACTCAGCCTATGAATCTTGGGTGAACAACCAAAACCAAAAAAATACGGTGAAGGGAATTTTTACCAATTTCAAAATCAAAAATTACTCATCAAAGCAAGCAAGGGTGAGAGGAAGAATCTGCTCTCTCATAGAAGAAGATGAGGGACCAGATGAGACAGGGATGACTTGAGGCCAATCAGGAATATCATCTTGGAATATTTTGTCCCATTCATCTTTGATGTTGGCCAAAAGGTTGTGAAGGATTACACAAGTGATAATCCAGTTGATGAGGAACCTCATATCTTTGGAACATTGGAGCTGGTTTTGCATCTCCCGTAAGCTGGCCCATCTTCCTTTCAGAATTCCTATGGCATGCTCAATCTGAACTCATGATTGGGCAAGATGATAGTTAAAATCGGTTTTTCCTTGATCATTGGACAAAACATTCCGGTATGCTGGAACTACATATTTCCCACTAGCATAAGCCAAATCGGCCAGAAGGTATTGATCTTGGTCAAAGTAGATCTCTGGTTGTTGGGCAATCCGCATCCTATTGAAAACATATGAATCATGACAAGAACCTGGAAGGCCAGCATGGAGGGAGATGAACTTCTTGTTGTTATTGCAAACAAGTTGTAGTGCCACGGAGTATCTAAACAAAGAGATGGAACATATTTGGTCAGTGTGTGATCCAAAGTTTTATCATAGCGATTGGAAAAGAAATGAATCAATTGCCTTTTTTTACAATCAAAATAGTGGTTGCCATCTAGGTTGGGTTTTTGACTCAAGGGGATGGTGGTTCCATCAACAAAACCAATGCAACCAGGAAAGCCTTCTGTCTCCATTACTTGAGATATCTCCTTGCGTTCTTCTTTGGTTGGCCATGAAAGGACTGAGCGGCGGAAAGATAGGATAGCAATCATGAATCTTTTGGTGTATAAGTCAATGCTTCCGTAACTGACTGAGAATAGATTTTCCAATTGATGGATTGCTGCTCCATTTCCATTTGACCCCAATCTACAAAGAGCAACGGCAAGTTGGATGGCTGGATCGCGTTGAGGATTGCAAGAATTGTTCTGGAAGATGTGGTGGTCTTCAATCAATGCCAAAGGTTTCATGAAAGAAGGCAACAAAGTTTGGAACAGTTGCTGAAAGCTTAAGTCAGGGATGAGATGAAGCTTTTGCCTTTCATACATAGGGTTATGGAGAGTGTGTATTCTTGGAACCATGTATTGCTTTTCCAACAGAGAATTCAAAGCTAACCAAGTTGATTCCAAATTGGAGTCTGAATCAGAGTCTGAATGGGAGTCAAACAGTAGCAAAAGTTCAGTCAGCTTTTTTGCGTTTTCAACTTGCTGGCGGGATGTTTGATTGGACATGTTGAGAAAGGTGGTGGGTGATGTGGGGTGATGAGATGATGATGGGATTTGTGTGAAGATGAGTATGTGAAGGTATGTGAAAAACGATAGAGATGTGTGTGATGCGATGGAGATGGGACCGGTATGGATTTGCTGATGTGGATGGGTGTTTTTGATGTGATGGATGGTGGATGGATGATGATGCATAAATGGAGGGTTTAATGGCGTGTTTGATGATTGAAATCCGCCATTTTCATGAAACACGCCATTTTGAAATACACCAGTTAGGGGGTATGTGTATTTCAGAAACCCGCCATTAAAAATGGCGGGTTATGTCAAAAAAATGGCGGGTTTATAATGGCGGGTTTTCTAACTTTGATACGCCCTATTATTTATTATTTATTATTTATTATTTATTTATTATTTATTATTTATTATTTATTATTTATTATTTATTATTTATTATTTATTATTTATTATTTATTATTTATTATTTATTATTTATTATTTATTATTTATTATTTATTATTTATTATTTATTATTTATTATTTATTATTTATTATTTATTATTTATTATTTATTATTTATTATTTATTATTTATTATTTATTATTTATTATTTATTATTTATTATTTATTATTTATTATTTATTATTTATTATTTATTATTTATTATTTATTATTTATTATTTATTATTTATTATTTATTATTTATTATTTATTATTTATTATTTATTATTTATTATTTATTATTTATTATTTATTATTTATTATTTATTATTTATTATTTATTATTTATTATTTATTATTTATTATTTATTATTTATTATTTATTATTTATTATTTATTATTTATTATTTATTATTTATTATTTATTATTTATTATTTATTATTTATTATTTATTATTTATTATTTATTATTTATTATTCATTATTCATTATTCATTATTCATTATTCATTATTTATTATTTAATGATTATTGTTTCTTATTTGTTATTTATTATATTTATTATTTATTATATATAATTTATAATTTATTATTCATTATTTATGATTTAGTGGAGGCTACACAACTTCATTTTAGTTTTTTAGCGTGCCGTACAACTCAAATCAGACGTGTAGCATGCCACACAGCCCATTTGAGTCGTGTAGCATGCCACACGGCTCATTTGAGTTGTGTAGGGTGCCACACGGCCCATTGAGCTGTGCACAAAACTCAAAGAGCCGTGTACAGAGTCGTGTACACGACTCAAAGAGCTGTGTACACAACTCAAAGAGCCGTGTACAGAGTCCTCTACATGGTACAATGAGCCATGAATTGAACATTACCCTTTTTTTTTTGGTTTTTCCTTAAATTTCAGGATGGTAGGATGTTGGTAAATTTTAGGAAATATTTGGATTCTGTCATGGTAGATTCCAAAACATTGATAAAAAAAAGGATACACAACTTCTGATAATTTTTATGGAAACAAATTCTTTGCAAAAAATGTTCCAAAATGAATTGAATATATATTTCAATGGGGCAGAGGTGTTTCTTTGAATGAAAAAAGCCATCTTTGAGAAGAAATGTGATATAATCAGGATAGAGTTGTATCCATCAGAAAGAGGTTCTTAAAAGCTTCTCAAAAACATTGTGAAGGTTTCAAGGGTTTTCAATGGCATTTAAAAATAAGAAATAAATTCTTTGCTGTATTTTGAAATGCTGGAAAAATTTCTACATGGTTTGATATTCAAGGTAATTGAAGCATAATTTCACAGAAAATACAACATAAATGTGTTGATTTTTTGATATTTTTTTAACTCTGGATACATTTTTTGGAGTGCATAAAGAACTCCAAAAATTGCACAATATTTTTTCAAGTTATTTTAATGTTTTTATTTCAATAATTAAAATCAAACTTTTCCCAAGAAATTTGAGAAAATTGGTTTTAGAAACAGCTGGACACTTAAAATTTAAAACTTTTTTTGGATTTTCTTTTCATTTATTTTTGAAGGGTTTAAAAACATCCAGAAATAATTTCAGAAAACCTCTAAAATTATTTGGAATCAAAATTCAATTTTTCAAAAATCAAAAGCATTTCTAAAACTGGAAAAGTATTTATGTGCTGAATTTCAGGTTGATGTTTGATTAGGGTGTATCAGAGTTAGAAAAACAGCCAATTTTTTGATGGTGGGTTTCAGAAAAATACCTCAATTCCAAAAATTCCATTAAAAATGAAAAAACCCACTCATTTTACATCAGAAGTTTGAGAGTTACCTGAAAATAAAGGGGTTTTTCAAATGAAGTATTTAAAGTTTTTGCAACCTCAACCACACATGCCAACATATCCATCCATGTATTGGTACACATCATAAACCCCTGGTTTCTCATTTCCCTCTACCTCCAACCTCATTGTAAAAATCTGATTCATCACTCTCATCACTTCCTCACTCTCATAGCTTATTGCTCTGATCACTTTCTAAATCTCATAACTTTATTGATCTCATCACTTCCTCACTCTCATCAATTCCTTGCTCTCATTACTTTATTGATCTCATAAATTCATCACTCTAATCACTTCCTCACTCTCATCACTTCCTCACTCTCATCACTTCCTCACTCTCATCACTTCTTAACTCTCATTGCTTTATCACTCTCATGAATTCATCACTTCATCCCTCTTACTCTTTTCAAATGGCCCCTCAGAAAACCTTCCCCCACAAGTCCACACAAAAATCCAATGCACCAAAGCAAACACCCCCCTCAAGAGAGCTGATAACATCATTCTTGTAAACTGGCTCAAACTTCACTCCAACTATGATACTTGCTTTGGATCACAAAATGAAACACAAGTTGGACAACCTCCATCCTCTAATGTCAATGGTTATCTCCTGATGGCCAATGAACTAAAAAACAAAAGGAAGGCTGGATCTTTCATCAAAATAGATGAGGGAGAAATTCAAGAAATATCAAGCCAAGTGAAAAAAGGCCCACTCAATTTAAATCTAAACTGGCTTTGGTATCACTGACTCCAATAACGCCAAGGGTATCAACTTGGTGGTTGATAAGTTTGACTCCTTTTTTCCTTTTCATATTAAAATGGATTCAATATGTGGCAAGAAGGCCAAAATTACCCTTTTAGCTGATTTTGATTACCAACAATCCAATTCCATTTATGCTGAGGAATTGGCTGAGGATGCTCATCCAAGCAACAATCATCCTGATGAAACCTTTGAGTGGCCCCAATCCAATGTGGAGGAGAATATTCCAAAAAAAAAAGCTCCAACAAGTTCCAAATCAGCATTGATCAAGAATTCAAACCCTTGCTTGTATCCTTCTCTTCATTATTTGGATTGTTCCCTTTCTGGGGAGGAAGAACTAAACAACTTGGCCAATGAGGAGCAAGATCTTCCACTATCACCATTACAATCAAAATCTGTTCAAGTAAGGAAGCAATCCAGTTTCTTTTACTTTCTGGTTAATCCTGAATGATTTAGATTGTAAACAAACAGCCTCATCCTTTCCAAAATTGCCAAAAACTCAAGCCAATGGGGCCTCCCACATCACCTTCAAATAAGAGTGATGACATTCCCACACAAAACTCCTCTGAAAAGGGAAAGCAAAAGGCCTCCAATTAAATTGAAATTAACACAAATAGCCGTCAAAAAAGGAGGAAAACTTCCAATTTTTCTGGCTTTGAAGATATCATGGAGAAGCAAGATTCAATTAAGTGCATTGATGGAATCTCCTTACTTTTGAAATTCAGCTCATTGATATTTCCCTAAAACAAATGGTGAAATTACAAATTGAATCAGAAGAAATTGATTTTGAAAAGAAAATGTGGGATAATCAGCTGGCTATCAATAGTTGAAAGCAGAAAGCTGAGAGTGTGGCTCATCAAAAAAATTTGATTCAAAGTGGGGATTGAAAGAGGCAGAGTTACGGTTTCAATGAGAGGAAAAGCAGAAGGATTGAAAGGAAAATAAACTTGAAAAGGAGAGGGATCAACTGGCCATGGAAAAAAAGATATGTTATCTGTAGCCATGGTGGGTATTGGTATCAGTCGAACAGTAGAAGAAATACAGCAGATTACTCAATTGCTTTTTTTTTAAATATATTTAATTGGATAAAAATTTTAAAAAGAAAAACAAAAAAAATATTTTTGATTAAAGCAAAATTTGAGACAATTTCTAACCCCACCAAAAAAAAATCTTTTTTATTCTTATTTATATTTTCTTCCCAGAGTATATTTTGCCACTTTTGAAGTAATTTCAAGTATTCCAAGTGGTTTTGTTGATTTCCATCAAAATTTCCATTCTTGTATGAGTGGTGGTATCCAGATCAGAAAAATTACATTGCTTGTACCTATTTGATGCCCAAATAATTTTAACACTACCTTTTTGTTTGAAATCAATACCAAACATCAAGTGAGGAAATACAAATTGGCTGTCAGATACTTGATATTTTTCTTGGTTTTCAATAATTTCTATATTCAATTTGTTAGTTGGAACCACCAGTACAAAGAAATAGGAAGGAAGATTTCCATGTTCAATATGAGGAGAGTTGTAGAAGGAATTTAATGTGAAGGTGTAGTGCAGGGAAAAATCAAAAGGAGTAAGCCTGGATCCAAATTTTAATGAAGAGAAGGAGGGGATATCATTTTCCATCATTGTTTCATGGTTGGATTCAAAGGCAATTCTGGCTAATTTCTGAAACATTTGGCCTAAAATTTGAGAGACCTTGTCAGAACTAAAGTTCAGAACAGAAACCTCTTGAGGGGAATATTGAAAATGAAACCTCTAAAGATATTTTCCAAATAATTCAGAAGGGTGCATCAATTTTTATTGCCCACATTTTCCCACCCAAAGATCTTGAGGGACAAAGAGTCTGGTCAAATGTTTTGGATTGGTAATGGTAAGTGGTGACCAATTTGATGTCCTTCTTCTCTTGCTTGTCAAGCTTATTCAAAGGGAAAAACTTGATGGTTGCAATGAGAGACTTGTGATTGAATTCATCAAGAACAATTGCTTTCCCAGAGCTGAAGAAATAGAATTTCTTCATCCTCTCTTTGGCTTGTTTCAACTCTTTGTGGAAGGGCTTTTGATTGGTCTTTTTCTTTTGGGAAACAATGGCAGGATACAGATCCAAAGGCTGTAGTTTTTTTCCAGACCACACAACCTTTTCATCAATCCCCTCCTCTGTTACTTCCAAAGAGATTTTGGAATCTCTATTTTGAGCCCTATTTGGCTGACAAGCCCTATTCTTGCCACCTCTCTGTATTTTCATCAAATCATCTCCTCCCATTGTTTTCCCTCCCATCCACATAATTTGATTGGGTTGAGGATCAAGAAAGGCTTAAATTCAATGTTTAACATTGTGAGGGTAGTTGGAGGAGAATTTGTGGTGCAGAAAAAGGGAGGGTGTGGAAATAACAAGGGTCAAACGGTGTGTTGCATTGCATTGAATAAAAAAACATCATTATTCATCTTATATGGGAAAAATTAAATTCACAACCCCCTGCAACCCATTCAAAAATCAGGTGGATTTTTAATGGCAGTTTGCAACCCATTTTGGGTTTAAAACAGCAAAGAAATAAAATCACAATTTGTATATTTTAAATATTTCATTTGATTTATTTATATATATATTCATATATTCATTTATATTTCTATTTTTAATTTGATTAATTAATTAATTTTTATTTATTTATTTTTATATTTATTTCATTTCATTTCATTTATGTATATTTATATTTTTAAGTTGATCAAATAAATTTATTTATTTATTTATTTATTTATTTATTTATTTATTTATTTATTTATTTATTTATTTATTTATTTATTTATTTATTTATTTATTTATTTATTTATTTATTTATTTATTTATTTATTTATTTATTTATTTATTTATTTATTTATTTATTTATTTATTTATTTATTTATTTATTTATTTATTTATTTATTTATTTATTTATTTATTTATTTCATTTTATTTATTAATTATTTATATATATTTAAATTGATTTATTGATTGATTGATCTATTTTCTATTTTCTATTTTCTATTTTTTATTTTCTATTTTTTATTTTTTATTTTTTATTTTTTATTTTTTATTTTTTATTTTTTTAATAAAATCAAAAAAATAAATTATAGATAAAAAAATTGAAGAAAATGTATACACTTCTATGATATAACAAGAGGTTGCACAATGTGTTTGGCGCCTTTTTGGGACCGCAGGGTTTCAAATTTAACATTCCCCATCTCATAATCAAGGTGGATGATCAGCAAACATTAAAAAACATATATTTGAATTGGTCAATGATCCTTACAACAAAAAAAAAATGTCAGTCAGATTTTTTTATCATTAGTATCATGGATTAAAGAGGAGGAGGAGGAGGAAGAAAAGGAGGAGAGGGGTACACTAAACTTGGATTTTCTATTGCCTATCAATCAATCAAGTATTGATGGGGGGGCCTAAATCAATAAGATTTTTAAAATTTTCATGGAATCAGGGTGTGAAAGGAATAAAGAGGTTATTTCACCATCCACATTTTTAACTTTTTAGAAAAAAAAATAATCCCAGAGCTCCAGCATGGTGGATTCAATGGGTGATTTGCTTTCAGGAGATGTTTTTTGGATTTTGGATCTTTTGTTGTAAATAGTATTAAGATTGGTGTGGACAGGAGATCAGGAGTTTTGTGTAAGAGGATTTAAATTTTTCCAGGGGGGGACTCCAGCTTTGGTTAAATTGTCAAAAATCTGCTGTTTATTCCCTTGAATTCTTCTGCGGATGAGAAGAGTGGAAGGATAATGGGAAGGTGGATGTTTGTGGTCTGGAAATATAAAATTTACCAGCATGACACCAAATCTTGTTGAAAAATTGCCTGATACTCTGGAGGGAAAAATGGTCTTTCTTGATTTTTTGTAATTTTTGATATCTTTGCTGGGTTTATATTCCCCAGATTCATCACATTTATAAGTGTAGTTATTCTTCTTGCAATTGGATACTCTTGTAGATATGACATATCCATGGGACTTTGCCCATGATTGGATAGCCTCAACACAATCCTCCTTTTCATTATATTATAACTTGGGAGGAGGGGCCACAGGGGTGGAATAAGGAGTTTGAGTGGATGAGGAAGGAGAAAGAGGAGTTGAATCACTAGTTTCATTAGACAATATAATGGGGGAGGGGCCTGGTGAAACAGTTCTGAAAAGTGGGTGGATGTTTTCCTGAGCCATCTTGAAAAGCAGTTTTCTTTTTGAAAGATGAAATGAAGATAGGATTGGATAGTTGAGAACTATATTAAGCAGAAATTGAGAAAAAAAGTTATTCAGATTGTTGATATAAGAGGGAAAGGAGTTGTTTGGAATTATCTATTGAGATGCATTGAATATTGGATGAAGATTTGATTTCAAAATTTGATGATGTTCCAAAACCGTTGCTGAGGAGATAGATGTCTGAGTTTATGATGGAAGATTTGGATAGGGGAGGCTTGATTTTGTAGTTTTGGAGTGTTGATGGATGAGGAGTGGTTTGTGGTGTGGTGATGAGTGGAGTGGAGTGAAGTGGTGTGGTGTGGTGTGGTGTGGTGTGGTGTGGTGTGGTGTGGTGTGGTGTGGTGTGGTGTGGTGTGGTGTGGTGTGGTGTGGTGTGGTGTGGTGTGGTGTGGTTCAATGTGATTATGGGAGGGTGGAAGAGGTCAAGATGATGGTTTATAAGATGATTGGAGGGCCCAGGAAATATTTTTGAGTCTTACTGAATTTATGAATGCCAAAGGGCTCAAAGAAGGGGCCAAGAACCCAAAAGGGGTTTATTGTGATGCTTTTTTGGTTTGGTTTTTGAGACAAAAATAGTTCCTCAAAAATTAAGAAACAATAATTTTTGAAAAGCTTCAAAAATTATTCTTGAATGTGAAGCTTCAAATATTTTATATTATCAAAATTTATTTCAGGAAAAAAAAACCACAAAAGGGAAATAACAACAGAAAACCCCTTATCTTTTGAAAAATTTTCATTGTTTTGTATAAATTTAGGGTTAAAACATGTGACAAGTAGTCAGAAATATTTTTATTTGGATCTTTGGATTATATTCTAAAGTTCTTTTAAAAGAAATTGGAGAAAAGTTTGATGCTAGATGTAAAAAAAAAGAAAACATTAAAATAGATGTGTTGAGTTGAAGTGTTTTTATGTTGGGTTCAATTTTTGGAGGCCCAGTATACATCCATGAAATCCGTGAAAAATATTAAAAATCTATTTGTTTTTTCTTTGACTTTTTAAGAGCTTGAATTACCAAAAAAAAAAAAAAAAATCAAAGGGCAAATAAAAGGATGCAAAAGTCCAATGAGAGATTTGGATTTTTGGATTTGTTTGATTCTTTGAATGAGTTTTTTAAGGTAAAAGAATACATCCAAAATAATGAAAAAGATATTATGAATCTCTTTGATTTTTGTTAAAAATTTATAAGAGATTGAATCACCCAAAAAAAAAGAATGCAAAAGGCAAATAAAAGGATGCAAAAGTACAATGAGAAAAATGGTTTTTTTGATTTTGTGAATTATTTCTTCAAGGTAAAAGGATAAATTCAAAAAATATGCAAAAAATATTAGAAAGCTATTTCATTTTTTTTAAAATTTCTGAAAGCTGAAATAACCAAAAAAATTAATTAAAAAGGCAAAAATGAAGATCCAAAACTCCACTGGAAATTTTTTTGTTTTTGTTTTTGTGTTGTTTTTATTTTTTCATTGCATTTTTGATGGAATTCTGATGCCACCAAGAATTTTGAAATTTTTTTTGAGTTTTTATGAAACCCAGCTACTTGAATTCAAACTCAGAATTCAAAAAAAAATCAATTCTTGAAAAAGCTGTGAAATAAAGTCTTTGTCCGTGTAGTGGCAATGGCCCGCAGTGTGGTTGCATTTTATAGCCTTGGGATTGGGAACTTTTTTGTGGATTCCGCGCTTAGCATCAGATGCTGGTGATCTCAGAATCAGCTGCTGCGGGCTAAGCACATTTATTCTGCCAGTATAAGCATTTGGCGCACACTGGGGATCCACAATCTTCTCCAAGGAAATGGATCAAGAAAAAAAGTGTATCTGGTCAAGTTTGCGTGTATTTCTAGTTTGCAAATTAGGAGCAGGAAAATCATGCAGGGAAATTGGGAGGACAGAAGAGCTGAAAGGACATGGTCACAGACCAATCCAAGGGAAATATTGAAACAAAAAGATGGGCACTTTTGGAAGATGCAGACAGCTGCAGGGGGGCTCAGAGTAGGGAACAATGCAAGGCTGGGCCATGAGAAGGAAAAAGCTTGATGGATTTAATGGCAGGAAGATGTCAAGGGTTTATTGAGATGGGGTTGAGGGTGGGAATGTCAGATGGAAGCTTAGGGATTTTCTTAAAAATTTTCTTTCTAGGGTTGACTGCTTGTAGTTTTTTGTGTACCTAGGTTAGGGTTGAGAGGGAGGCACTAATACCTCACTCTCAACTCTGGGTTGTAGATAGGGCATAGACAAACAGGAGATCAGCTCCCACAACAATTGAAAGGAAGGAAATCTCTCTCTCTCCCCCTCTCTGGTTTTTGGTTGAATAGCGCACTCAGCTCCTTAAAGATGCAAGGGACCAAGAACTTCCAAATCTTGGAGAAAACTGAGGGATTTCACTCCTGTTTTTTCCACAGTGGACACAAAATTATGTGATTCAAAGGATTGAACCACTGAGAAAATTAATTCCCTCTTTTATTTTAATTTTATTTTAATCTTCATCTTTATTTGTATCTTTATTTTCTTTCCTTTGAAGAAAAAAAATATTGAGAAGTGATTGGTAATTTTGCAGATATTACCAGTGATGAAAGCAGTTTTGGGGAAATTCTATCAACAAATGATTTAATCTTTTTGTGCCATTTACTTATAGACCATCATAAAATTCTAAATTATTTAAAAGAAAACAAAATACCAAAGCCACAGGTTGGTAGAATTTCTAATAGAGAGGCATTTTGAATTCAGCAGAACTGAAAAAGGTTTGGCCTCCCAGATTCTAAGGGCCTTTCTCCCTTTGAAATACTTGATTTTATTGAAAAATGCAACTATTTCTTCTTGAAATAAAATATAAATCCGTGGAAATATCTAAATTCCACATATGCAAGGATAGTTATTTTTCATTTTGATTGGAAGATATTCAAAACACAAGAAAAAATTGATTGAAGAGGTGCCATATTTCTTTTACTTATATCATATTATTATCCAGGATTTATCCAGAGGGTTATGGTTTATATTGGAACTTTTAGCTCAGTAAATCCCACTAATGTAGGATGTATTTTGTGGAAAATGTGGAATCAGTTATTGATTAAATAAAAAAAGATTGCATTAATTCAATTTACAATAAATAAATCAAGGTACCTGTGAATGTTACACAATAGGGTGTGTCAAAGTTAAGCAAACCCGCCATTTTTTAATGGCGGGTTTCAACCCAAATCCACCATTAAAAATCAAAAAAACCCACTTATTTCACATCAGACTTTTAAAAGTTACCTGAAAATAAATGGGTTTCTTCAAATAAAGTATTTAAAGGCTTTCACCGCCCCAACCCATGATTCCACATCATCACCCCTGGTTTTAACCTCCAACCTCATTGGAAAAATTCTAACTCCAACCTCCTCCAAAAATTGGATTTGTTTCTCTTCATCTTTTCATTGATGTCCTCATCAATTCATCACTCTCATTGCTTCATCACTCTTGTCACTTCATCACTCTCATCAATTCATCACTCTTGTTGCTTCATCACTCTCATTGATTTCTCACACATTATTGCTTTCATCACATCAATCCTCTCATTAATTGATTGCTTCATCCCTGCTTTCATCACATCCTAACTCTCATTGCTTCATTGCTTCATCACTTCATCCCTGCTTTCAACTCATCCCTTCTGTTGAGACTGTGAAAATGAAGATGTGTCTGGTGGGAGTTGAACCCACAACCTCAGATAGACTGAGACACATACTATTACCAACTAGGCTACAGGCGCTTGTGGCTGCCAGGGTTGTTTGGTATTACTTGTCTAGGTTCAACTGCACAGCCTCCGTACTGTGGTGGTACATCATGTTAGCAGGTTTAACCTCAACGCCCCCCCTTGCTACGTGATGTAGAAATAGGTATGGAAATACCCAGGTGAAAGTGTGATCAGTGTGGGGATTGAACCCATGATAGGCTTACAGGGGATGATGGTCTTACAGGAAGCATTCACATCTTATTCAAGTCTCATAAGTAAGCAAGTATACGCTCAGGTAGGCTCTGGGCTCATAACCTGTTGAGACTGTGAAAATGAAGATGTGTCTGGTGGGAGTTGAACCCACAACCTCAGATAGACTGAGACACATACTAGAGTGCTGCCTTTACCAACTAGGCTACAGACGCTTGTGGCTGCCAGGGTTGTTTGGTATTACTGGTCTAGGTTCAACTGCACAGCCTCCGTACTGTGGTGATACATCATGCTAGCAGGTTTAACCTCAACAACTTCATCACTTCATTGCTTAATTGCTTCATCCCTTCATCCCACTTACTCTTTTTAAATGGCCCCTCAGCAATCCTCCACCCACAAGTTCACTAAAAAATCCAATGGACCAAAGCAAACATGCCCCAGGAACTCAACATCCAACAATACTCTCACATCAGCTTCCAAAGGCTCACGTCAGCTCAAGAGAGCTGATCACATAATCCTGGTAAACCGTCTCAAAATTACTTTCAACTACAATGCTTTCTTTTGATCAAATAATGAAAAACAAGTTGGCCAACCTCCATCCTCAAAGGTTGATGGTTATCTCCTGATGGACAATGAACTGAAGAATAAAAACAAAGGTAGGCTGGTATTAATGAATTGATATTGAGTTAAAAAACAAACCAGCGGGCTGAAAAGGAAGAGAAAAAAGTAGACTGGAATGAGACAAGATCAAGAGACCACAAGTAGGATGCTAAAAGGAAACCAACAGGTCTTTAAGGCAGTCTTTACAACAATTTTCAGGTTTTTGTCTTCAGCACAGATTGGGTTGACAAGAGTTGGGTGAACAGAGATGGTGGCAATTGATTGATTCGAGATGTCAGGAGTTGGGATCTTAGGAATATACGGAAACTGACTCTTACCAGTTACAAAACTGAGTGGGACAGAGTACCCAAACAGTGACAAGTTGATGAGTCACAGTTGATCTTCAAAGGTGAGTAAATTGATGCGTCAAAGTTGATCTTTGTTAGTGAGTATTGGTGTTGAATGGGTTGAGTGAACATGAGTGAGAATTGATGAAATAAATGAGAAAGGAAACAAGAAATGATGAAAGAAATAAGAGAGAGTTGAATAATGAAAGAAACAAGCAAGGAAGCCAGAAAGTGGTGGAATCTGGAAACTAGGATCAATAAAAGGAACCAGAATTGAGGAACCCTCCCCTGATCCCTCTGGTCCCTGATAAAAAAGAGGTTATCTGGTTAGGGTTACTGTCTGATAGTCTGGCCCCAATGGGGTTCTGAGATCTTGATGGGGAGTCCCTGGTGAGTCAAAACTGAGTGAGGGACGCATGAAAGTCAACAGGCCCCATAACTGGAAAGAGTCAGTCCGTTCAGTCAGGGAGAGAGAAGGACGGTTGAATTACATGGATTAGTTTGGCCAGCGTAGCTTTTGGAACATCCTTGGTGAGCGGGTCAGCCAGAATTTGGTTGGATGATATGAGCCGGATAGAAAGGTTACCAAGTTTGAGTTCTTCCCTGAGTCTCTTGGTATTGAGGTCAATGTGGTGGGTTTTTGCATTGGACCCAAATCTTTTAAATTTTTCTTTGAGTACTTTGTTGTCAATGAGATGGGAAGAGCTGGGAACTTTGCCCAAGAACACTTTGCCAATTAGGCTTCAAAGCCATCTTCCTTCTAGGAACAACTCCAGGAGGGCGTTGAGATTGGCTTCAGTGGTGGAGTAGACAATGTTGCATTGTTTGAAGCTCTCCCAAGAGATCAGTGATCCAAAGGTCAGCCCCAGGTAGCCAGATTGTGATTTGCGGGTCCCTGGGTCTTTGGCCCAGGATGCGTTTCTGTAGAAGACCATTAGGTCAGCCTTAATGTTGTGTTTTACGGTCAGTTTTAGATCCTTTGTGGCTCTCAGTTACTGCCAGGTTTGCTTGAGCTCCCTCCAGTGCGTAGGCCAGGTTTGTTTTGGAAGCAAGCCAAGCTGGACACAGCAAGACTGAGGTTGGGTCTGGTCCTGCAGGTGATGTATTTGAGTAGACCTATTCCCAACCAGTAGTTGATGTTGAGCTGCTTGAAAGCCTCAAAATTTTTGTCTGTGGCCGCACTGAGTTGGAGATTAGGGGTGAGTGGATTAGATGAGGGTCTGCATTCTTGCAGTCCCAGTTCTTTGAGGCCGTGATTGATGTGCTTGGGCTGACTGAGTAGGATTGAATCCCCTGACCTCTAGAACTTCATGCCTAAAATCGTGTCTGGATCATGGCACTGGGAGTTTTGGAATCTCAGGTTGAACCTTTATTCAAATCCATTTACATCTCCAACAAGGATTAGATTTTCCATGTGGAAAAAGATGAAGGAGACCCCATCTTTCAAGTTGTAGAGGAAGGGGTTGCTTTTGGATTTGACAAAGTCCACAGATTTGATCCAGTTGGCAAGGGTTTCATACCAGTTCTTTGAGGATTGCTTCAGTTCATAGAGAATTTTTTTGAGTTTGAGATATTTTGAAGGCCTGTTGCAGCCATCCGGAGTCCTGATGAACGCTTCTTTGCTGATGGGGGCATGGAGAAAGGAGGACTTGAATTCAAAATCTCTGATTGGGAGGCTTCTTTTGAGAGAGAGTTGCAGTATGGCATGTAGGGAGGCAATTTTTCTGGTTGGAGCAAAGGTTTCCTCATAATCAAGGCCGTAGATTTGGTTGAACCCGCAAACCCAGATCCTGGCCTTGCAAACAAGAGTGTTGTTGTGACAGTTGTCTTTGATTTTGAAGACCAACATGGTTTCAAGAGGGTTGGCCAGGTCTAGTCTGTTGTATTACTCCCAAACTGCCAGGTCCTTGCATTGCTTCAGCTCCTTCCTGATGGCTTCCCTCCACTTTTCCGTCTCCTTGCAGGACATTGCCTTCAGGTATGTTTTTGGCTTGTGGTAGTCATGAAAGCCATACTGTTGGGGTGGCCTCAAGTTTGATCTGTTCCTCAAGGTTTGACCAGGCAGACCAGGTGGATGAGTTGTTTCCGTTCTGGGTGGCTGTTGCACTGTTTTTGGTTGATTGTCTGAGGGGTTTGATGCAGTGACGGTCTCCATCAGTGGTTGATCCTTGGCCTCATTTTACAAGATTGAGTCAAACAACGCAAGTGAATCCAGTGACCTGTTGCAGTAGCGTTCTGTGTTCTTGATTTTTTTGGGGTTATGGTAGGCTGGTCTTGGCACTTTGGGATTGGGTTGGTTTTCATTCATGCCTTAAACCTTGAAGTTGCTGCTTGGGGGATTGTCTCCTTCCAAGCTTTCAATGGACTTGAGGTCAAAGTTTAAAGTTTTTGAGGATGTGATGCTTCTGTCAGGTCTAAGGATTCAATAGGATCTGAAATCAGGGTTATACCTTATCAACTTGCCTTCAAGGCCCATTGGATGAAATTTCCTCCCCTTGATCCTGTGGTGATTGAGGTAGACCACCAAGGTTCCGAGTGGTTTGAAGTATGACAGAGGAATGGTGCTCTTGTGAATCAGTTCCCAAGGCAAGCTGTTGTTCCCCTTCCTTGGTATTTGGTTGAGGCTGAGGCAGCTGGCTTTCAGGATTTCAGGCCAGTGTTGAACAGGGAGTTTGGATGAGCTGAGAGTGCATCACACACTTTTGGCAATGGTCCTGTTGGCCCTTTCTGCCCTGCCATTGTGTTTGGGGTGATGCGGTTTGGAGATCAGTTGTCTGATTGAGTTTTCTCTGCAGAATTTAACTAACTTGTTTTTTGTGAATTTGGTCCCTCCATTGGAACACAACTTGCATGGGAAGTAACCCAGTTTTGATTTTTGTTGTTCCAGAACTGCAATGAGGACTTTGACAGTTTTATATTTGCATTGAAGGGGTATTCCACACAGGTAGCCAGTGAATTTGTCCACCACGGTGAGGATGAACATTTCTTTTCTGAGAGATGGGGGTTTGAGTGGACCAATCAAGTCAAGATGTATTTGTTTGAAGGGCTTGGAGGAGGCATTAAACTGGAGTTTGAAAAGGGTTTTGGTGATCTTTCCAAGGGTGCAATATTTGCAGTAGAAGGAGTCAATGTTGTCCTTGTTGATTTTGATTTCTTTGATCTCACGTAGTTGGCTTGTTGAAGCGTGGCCAAGGGAAAGGTGCAAGTCTCTCAGGTTTCCAAGGGGTGGCCATGCATGGACAGGAAGAAGTGATTTTGACCTATCCTTTTTGGGTTTTGAGCTACAAACAGGTTATCCAAGACCAATCCTTGGACAATGAGGGATTCTCTGTTGAAAATCTGGAACTTGCCTCTCCCAGACACCAAGCAACATCCTTTTCCAATGAGAATTCTTGGGCTGATGAGATTGACTACTATCTCCGGGACGTAAAGAAATTGATTGAGGAGAACCATTTGATTTTTCCAGGCAAGTTTGACCGTGCAGGTCCCTTCAATGGGAAGATTGGCCCCGTTTTTACTGGTGGAAATGCTTTTGCCAAGCTTCTTGTTGAGGGTGATGAAGAACTTCTTGTTGTTAAAGATGTGAGCTGAGGCACTGCTTTCAATGAGGATTGTTTGAATGGACAGTGACTTTGATTCAATCCATTTTGTAACAAAGGCATGGTAGTGAGCCATCTCATTTTTGGGCTTCTGTTTTTCCTTCCATCTGGCTTGATTTTCTTTCTACCAATCTGGGGCCTTATCCAGGTGAAGATGGAAGCATTCCTTCTCCAAGTGGTTCTTGTCTTGTTTGGGATTGTGGTATCCTTCTATGCAACAACTTGATTTTTGAATCTTGAATTTTGTCTTACTTGTGACAAGTGCGGAATCCGTGAGGGTGACGGATTTGTTGGTGTTCTTGGCCTTGATTTTTTTGTTGAAATGAGTGATGTGGTTGCACAAAAATTCAATGTGAATGGTCTTGTCTGAGTGCATCAACTTTCTCTTGAGGTCTTGGAGCAAAGCAGGAAACTTGAAGAGGATCAGGTAGGCCAGGATGTCTTGCGGTAGGTCTATTCCTATATTTATCATCTTTTTGATGGCAGTCCTGACCTTGGTAATGAATCCCGCAATGTTGTCTTCTTGGAAGGTGATGTGGAGGAAGTTGTTGAAGATTTTTGCTCTTTTTGATGCCTTGGATGAAGAGTACCTCTCCTTGATTGCTGCCCATATCAATTTAGCGGAGTTCATGTTTGCTGCGCTGATGATGTTGTTATGAGTGATTGAGTGAACTTTTGAGATGAGGAGTAGTTGAATTTCATTGTTGTCTTGTGTAGAAAGCGTCATTGATTCTGATTCCATGGCGTGAAGGAATCCTTTGAGCATGAGTAATGAGTTCATTTTGTCCTTCCAGATGCTTTAGTTGTCCTTGGATAGGAGGGGAATGGTCTCCAATGCCGTCTTGAGCATGACCTGCTGGAATCCATCATTCTTGTGCCTGATTTGAGAGGTTGACGCCATGGCTCCCACTGCTGTCTTCAGTCAACCAAGATTTTGGCTTTTAACCTTTTTAATTAATTGATATTGAGTTCAAAAACAAACTAGCGGGCTGACAAGGAAGAGAACAAAGTAGACTGGAATGAGAAAAGATCAAGAGACCACAAGTAGGATGCTAAAAGGAAACCAACAGGTCTTTGAGGCAATCTTTACAAAGATTTTTGGGGTTTGGTCTTCAGCACAGATTGGGTTGACAAGAGTTGAGTGAACAGAGCTGGTGGCAATTGATCAAGTGGAGATGTCAGGAGTCGGGATCCTAGGAATATAGGGAAACTGACTCTTACCAGTTACAAAACTGAGTGGAACAGAGTGCCTGAACGGTGACAAGTTGATCAGTTGAATTTGATCTTCAAAGGTGAGTAAATTGATGCTTCAAAGTTGATCTTTGTTAGTGAGTATTGGGGTCAAATGGGTTGAGTGAACACAAGTGAGAATTGATGAAAGAAATGAGAAAGGAAAAAAGAAATGATGAAAGAAATGAGAGAGAGTTGAATAATGAAAGAAACAAGCAAGGAAGCCAGAAAGTGGTGGAATCTGGAAACTAGGATTGATGAAAGGAACAAGAATTGAGGAACCCCCCTGGATCTCTCTGGTCACTGATTGAAAAGAGGTAATCCGGTTAGGTTTACTGTCTGATAGTCTGGCCCCAATGGGGTTCTTAGATTGTGACAGGGAGTCCCCGGTGAGTCAAAACTGAATGAGGGAAGCATGAAATTCAACAGCTGGATCTTTCATCCAAACAGAAGTGGGAGCAATTCAAGAACTATTGAACTGAGTACAAAAAAGGCCACTAAATATCAATCTCCACTAGCTTTGGTATCACCTACTCCAATAAAGCAAAGGGGATCAACTTGGTGGTTGATAAGTTTGACTATGTTTGTCCTTTTTATATTAAAATGGATGAAATCTTTGGACAGATGTCAAATATCACCCCCTTAGCCGCTTTTGATTCCCGAAAATCAGATTCATTTGGTGCTGAGGACCTGGCTGTGGATTCTCAGCCTAGCAATGATGATCCAAATGAAACCTATGAGTAGCCCCAATCTGATGTGGAGGAGCATATTCCAACAGAAGCAGCTCCAATCACGTCTAAATTAGCATTGATCAACAATTCAAACCCTTCCTTGGACCCCTCACTTCCTTCTTTGAATTTATCTCTTCCTGGGGTGGAATAACTTAACAACTTGACCAATGAGGAGCAAGTTGTTCCTGTATCCCCAATACCATCAACATCTGCTCAAGTAAGGAACCAAGTTCTTGCTTCTTCTGTCTGGTTAATCCTGACTGATTTAGATTGTAGAAAAACAAGCTCATCCATGCCTGAATGTCCAAATACTCAATACAATGGGGCCTCCCGCATCCCCTTCAAATGATATTGATGACTTTCCCATGCAAAAATCCTCTGCAAAGGGAAAGAAAAAGGCCTCCAATTCCATCAACATCAACCCCAATAGACGTCAAAAGAGGAGAAACACTTCAAATTTTTCTGGCTTTGAGGATATCATGGAGAAGAAAGATTAAAGTAAGTGCATTGGATTCTCCTTGCTTTCAAAATCAAGCGCATTCCTATTTCCCTCCAAAAAACAGTCAAATCACAAATTGAATCTGAAAAAATTCAATTTGAAAAGGATAAGTGGGATTTTCAACTGGCCATGGATTGTCAAAAGCAGAAAGCTGAGAGTTTGGCTCATCAAAAAAAGTTGGATGCTGAGTGGCAAATGAAACAGGCTGATCTGGAGTTTCAAAAACAGAAAAGGAGAAGGATTGAGAGGAAGATCAACTCCAAAATGAGAGGAAAAGTCTAGCCATGGAAAAAAAGATAGGTTATTGGTAGCCATGGCATGTATTGGTAGCAGTAGAACTGTTTATTAAATAAAGGCAATTACTTGATTGCTTGGCTTGTAAAATATTTGCTTTGATAAAAATTTTAAAAATAAAAACAAAAAAAATATTTTCAAATAAAATGATGTTTGAGCCTATTTTTAGGATCACCAACAATTTTTTTTTTTTTTACACTCTTTGTTCTAGAATATATTTTAACGCTTTTCAAGTCTTTGGAAGTTTTTAGAGTGGTCTTGTTGATTTGCAATGACATAGCCATCCTAGTATGGGTGACAGTATCCATGGCAGTAAAAGTTCAATGCTTGTACTTATTTGCCAACCAAACCATTTTTACAATATCTTTTTCTTTGAAATCAATTCCAAATACCAAGTGAGGAAAGAAAAATTTACCATTGGATACTTGATATTTGTCCTTGTTGTTGATGATTTGTCCATTCATTTTTTTGGTTGGGACCACCTGTAAAAAGGAATAGGAGGAGAATCACCTTTATCAATATGGGGAGAGTTTTTGAAGGAGTCTGAGGTGAAGGGGATGTGAGGGGAGCAGTCAAAAGGAGTGAGGCCAGATCCAAATTCCAATGAAGAGAAAGAGGGGATATTGTTGTCCAGCATGGTTTCTTGGTTGGAATTGTGTGCCAGTCTGGCTAATTTTCTGGAGATTTGACCTAAAACTTGTGATACCTTGTCAGACAAAAGTTTCAAAAATTTAAACTCCTGGGGGGAAGATTGAATAGCTGATTTCTTCAAATAGCATCCAAAATTCCACAAGGGTGCATTGATTTTTTCCATCCAATTGCCCACATTTTCCCATCCCAAGATCTTGAGGGACCAACCGTGCTGAAAAACGTCTTAAATTGGTGAAGGAATGTTGTGATCAAGTTGAGGTCCTTCTTTTCTTTCTGGAATAGTTTATTCAATGGGAAAAATTCCATTATTGCAACCAGAGAGTGGCAATTGAAACAATCAAGAACAGCAACTTTTCCAGAGCTGAAGAAATGGAATAGTTCAATATCCTGTTTGGATTGTCCAAACTCTTCAGGGGTGGGTTTTTGAGTTTTTGTTTTGGCAGAAATAACAGGTTACAAATCCAAAGGTTGTACTTTTTATCAAGACCAAAACACCTTTTTTTTGAAACCATCTTCATTTAATTCCAAGGAAATTTCAGAATCTCTCATTTGAGCCCTCTGCTTGCCACCTCTCTTTATGTTTTTCAAAACATCTTCTTCCATCTTGATCCCTCCCATGCACCTGCTGCGCTTGGGGTGAGGATCAAGAAGGAAATGATCTGGTTGTATAACATTTTAAGTGGGGTGGGAGAAGCATTGGAAGTCCAGAAAAGGGGTGGTGCTTGACAGAACAAGGGGTCAAAATTTGTTTGCATTGCATGGAATCCAAAAAAAAAAATTATTAGTATGATATAATCAAGTTAGATGAGCAACAAACAAAAAAAATACTGGTCAAAGCTGAAACCCAAAAAAAAAATGGGTCAGCTTCATCTGATGACAATGATAAGGAGAAGGAGGAGGAGGGGGAGGATCAGCCACAATTGAGCAATTGATGGCAAATCAATTGCTTGTTTTACAAGGAGTAGGAGGAGGGGAAATGAGCTGCAATTGATTGCAAATTGATTGAGAAATTGATGGCAAATTGATTGAGCAATCAAGCCATCAATGGCAAATTAATTGAGCAATCAAGCCATCAATGGCAAGTCAATTGCTTGATTGATGGAGAATCAATCACTCAATTGATTGCAAACCAACCAAGCAATCAATCACCAATTTTTCAAAAAATCAATTTGCAATTGATTGAGTGATTGATATGAAATTGATAGAGTGATCAATATGCAATTGCTTGAGCCATTGATCAAGCAATTGATTGAGCAATTGATCAATGAATTGATTGAGCAATTGATCAAGCAATTGATTGAGAAATTGATCAAGCAATTGATTGAGAAATGTGGTGTTGTATTTATAAACTTTGATTGGGAACTGCTTTGCGGGCTGCACACTCAGCAGTTGGGTAGGCCAGGCTCAGCATTTGGTGTGGGTTGGGCCCACTCCAGGTGGGGCAGGCTTGCAACCTGCTTGGATGAAGCAGACCAATTAATGGAGCCAACCCAACCAAGTTTGAAGGTGGCTAGTTTGGAGAGCGCAAGTGGGCAAATTGTGGGGTTATACGCGCCGGGGAGGTCCGCGCAAGCATAGGCGTGGACCAACCAGCAGATTAAAGGATCCGCAGATGTGCACAGAAGGAGAAACACGGGGGGATCCAAGTAGGAAATGGAAGGGGGCCGCACCATGAGAAGGAAAAACCGGATTTACGTAATGGCGGAAGGGTTTGGAAGAGTTGGGTTAGGGTTGGGATAGGGTTTTGGATTTTAGGGGTTCTTTCTTAATTTTGTTTTTAGGCTTTTGGTTGCGCTTTTACTTAGTTTAGGGTTGAGAGGGAGGACTTAAAACCTCACTCTTAACTCCAGGTTGTACAAAGAAGACATCTCATTATGGAAGGATCAGGAAAGGATTGAAGGGCAGGAATATACAACATCATTTTTGTTATTAATCTTTTTCTTATAAATATCTCTTATTCTCAAAAACCATCAACACTCAACCTCCTTAAAGAAGCTTGGAACAATAAATTCCAAACTTGAGGACAACTTAGGGGAGTATTGCTCTCTTGTTTCCACATCTGGGGGTCTGGCCAGGAAACAATCTTTTTTCCTAGTCTCTCAAAGGTAGCGGGTTTGATGTTACCAACAACTACTCCAGGATCAAATTTTCTGCCATCATTCCCCCTGCGGTCGGGACCAAGGGTACCAACCCTTCCTCCGCCACTGACCACTTGGTCCAGCAGCTTTGCTCCCCCTTGGTCAGATTCCTCAGAATTGGTCAAGGCTCTTTGACAGGTATGAATTAGGCTGCAGGACTTCTGGCACCTCCCTTTGGACACCACGGATATTGGGTGTTTTCTGGAAAGGTTCAAGGATATCACCAATTATGAGCACGCAAAAAGAAAGGACAAAATCAAGACAATTGTTCTATTCATTACGGACAAGAGTAAACTTTGGGAAATGGAGGATATGGCTGGCTATGGGGCCCGGGACTGGGCAAGGTTGCGGAGCAAGATGATGACAAGGTGGGGGAAGCGTAAGCCTCTCTTCTGGGAGAGTGACTTTGAGCAGGCAGCAGCAGAAGCAATTGCGCACGGGAGAGTACAGATGAAAGGTAAATTTGCCAATATATCTTGTATATCTTGGTATTTGACAAATATATTTTGATATTTGATCTACAGGTACTTGGAGAAGAACCAAGTGGTTGGGGGACAGACAGGGGCAATGAAGCGGGCGTTTCTGGGTGGAATTGCGCGGCAACTCTGGTCACAGGTGCAGCAGTACTTGTTTGAGCATGGGTTGGTGAAGAAGATGGTAGAAAGGAGTTTTGCGCTACTTCTGGACCTAAGTTTCATCCACTGGGCAGTGGAAAGCAAGATAAACCTGGAGGAGCTGATAGAAGACACAGCCAGGTCTTTCCCGGCGGCTCACTCAGTCCCAGCTCCAATGCAGGCACCGCCAGCGGGACCATTGATTGTCAAATGGCCAGCGGCGCCCCAGCAGTCATTTAACTTGCCTGTAAACAAGGTCATGGATATGTTACCAGACCTTTGGATTCTCCTTTGCCAGATGAAGACTCAGCCATGCGCAACGCTGACTCACATGGTGGAGGGCTTCCAACCCACAAGCAGGCCTTTGAGTGGATTTGCGGTTTGCATGTGCACCTATTGCTGGGATAAGGGTCATTGGAAGTACAATTGCGCGGAATTGACCAAGGACATGTATGGGGGGCTGGTCTGCACATCTGGGGAAGCTTACATATTCCCAACGGGAAAGCAGGTGGACCTGGGGGCTGTTCAGCCGCCTCCCATGCAGCAGGTTTTGGCGTGCATCAAGTCTCCTGCAGAAACCGCCTGGGTATCACTCAGAATTTTTACAGTGCCTGAAACATGGCAAGCCCCATGCATGGAGGCTGAAGTCAGGGAATTGGAAGCGGATGAGCGGGTTGTGGTGGAGAAGATAGACATGGATGCCAAGGAGCAGCCATTGGTTCAGGCCCCAAAAATTTTCACATGGGGTCCAGTAGCCAACGCGCTGCCAATTATCTTTGGAGGGAAGAAGAAGGCCACAGAGATTGTGCAAAGGGTGATGGGGAACAAGACGCCAATACCTATCACCCTGTCGGAGTTGGCCTCAGTTTCTCCGGTGGTTTTTGACAAGATGGTCCAGGCGCTGAAGGAGTGTGGACATGGCCGGCTCCCAACGGCAGAGGAGGAAGGGGAACACAATCTGTGCTGGTCCAAGTCAGTTTTGGTGCTGATTGCTTACGTCTCAATGAAAATTGCGGGTAGGAAGGTGTGGGAAATGGTGGACAGGGGTTCAATGGTTAACCTGCTTCCAACAAGGCTGGTTTGGAGGAAGTGCAAAATGGGGCTTTGGGCCTTGAATGGAGGAGAATGTTGGGTAGACGGGGTGGAGGAGGAGGAAGAGGCAGAGGTTTCAAGGGTCTGGAAGCCGCTGTTGTTCCTCTTGGTGGAATGTGGGAACGTCATCTTAGCAAGGCGGTTTATGTTTGGATTCTGGGCTCAAATGGTGTTCAACACAGAGGAATGGATGGAAATGCTGACTGTGGAGGACATGTCCGTTGCCTGGTTCAAGAAAAAAATCTGAAACCATGGGAAGGGGAAGTGGGTTCAGGAAGCGGCGACTGGCAAGGGGGAAAAATCCAACGGGGTAGTCAACCTCTAAGGCCACCCCACAAAGGATTTTGCCAGGTTGACTGTGGGTGCTGCATGGGACAGACTCCAATTTTGCGCGGAAAGTTGACTAGGGAGGAGCAGGTGGAAGGGGGGGGGCATGCGGAGGGCGCAGATGGCAGCAGTAAGTCGACTTCCTCAGTATGCATTTCTGTGCTGGGAGGTACTGTGCTTCAAAAACCCTACCAAAGTGCCACACTTGTGAGCAAAGGCAAGAGCCATGGTTTGATTCTTGGAAGAATTCACAATGAAAACAGCGGGTGTTTACAGATGGTCAGGTGCAACGCGGTATGGTACAAGCCCGTGGCGCGGAAGGTCCAGCCCCGGAACAAGCCAATGCCGCAGGGATTGAACAGGCCTCTTTGGCCAATTTCCTGGTCCCGGGATCCCTGGGAAAGTCCTTTGAAGAAGTTTGGGTGGGTAACGCGGTTGGTGCAAATCATGGATGAACAGATCAAGGCGCTTAATTTTGGACTGCTGGGGTGGTTGAGTGCAGAGGAGAAGGATTTGCTGGCGTTGGTGCTGGTGCTACGCAAGAAGGCCCTGGCCTTTGGATCCAATGAGAGCGGAATTTTGAAGGGCAAGATCAGAGACCCCTACGTGATTCCCACGGTTCCTCACAAGCCCTGGAAGATAAAGCTGATTCCAATGCATTGGACCATTTGGAAACCCTTTTTGAAGTTGGTTCAGGAGTGCATGAGGAAGGGGTTGTATGTGCAGTCCACATTGAGCTACTCTAGCCCAATCCTTGCGGTGGTCAAGCAGGATGGCAAATTTCTTAGGATCATCCATGATCTTCAGCGGCTCAACTCCTTCACCATCCAGGACGCGGGATTTCCCCTGCGCATGGATGAGTTCCTGGAATCAATGGCAGGGTACACCTGTTACAGAGTGGTCAATGTGATGGGCAGGTACAATCAGTGCAAGCTCCACCTCAACTTGCGGCCGCTAACTGCATTTGAGACAGGATTGGAAAGGATAAAGCTAACACGGTTGCCACACGGCGCAACCAACTTGGTGGTGGTCTATCAGGCTCAGATGAATTGGATTGTGTTTGAAAACCTTCCGGATGGCATCTTGATTTTCATTGAAGACACAGGAATCAAGGGGCCAAGGACAGATTGCGGTGGCGCTGTGGTAGTCCAAACCTGTCCTATAGCCATCAGACTCAACTTTCCTGTGTAACAACAGCTCAAAACCTCAAATTAACCTAAGAAATGGATTTTACATCAGAAATAACCCATAGTCACTCAGCCAAAGTACCCCCCTATCTCTCATGGATTAGAAGATACAGCCCAACAAACCTCCAACTGTGGAAAACTCACACCCAACAAGGTTTCACAGCCCTGTGGAAGACATAAGAAATACCTTGGAAACCCTCAAGTACATACCAGTGCCAGCTTACCCTCAAGAAAAGGACCATACACCAAACCTGTCACCTTATCAGCATACAAAGATACAGGTACAGGAGGAAGTGCAATCTGTCAGACCCTGTCACCTCAGCCAGAATACATCAATACATACATAGGAGGCAGTGAAACCAGTCCAGATCCAGTCACTTCATCAGCATACAGAAATACAGATCCAGGAGGCAGTGCAACCAGTCCAGATCCAGTCACATACAAAGATACAGGTACAGGAGGCAGTGCAAGCAGTCAGACCCAATCACCTCACCCAGAATACAGGAACAATATACATACAAGAGGCTGTGCAGAAGTATAAAGGAACAGTGCAGGCAGTAGGAAGTGACACCAGTCTCTACCAGAACCAAACAAACATTCAAATACACATACAGGAGGCTGTGCAGAAGTATACAGGAGCAATATAGTCAGGAGGAAGTCAGATCAGTCTCAACCAGAACCAAACAAACCACCAGTATTGCAGAGAGATACATCAATTTATGCAAGGCTGTGCATGCATGAAACCCCTGTACAAGCTTTTCCCAACCAGCAGAAATGCCTCATGTAAATGTGCAAGCTTTTTCCAACCAGCAGAAATGCCTCATGAACCTGTATCCCACTGTAACAGGGGAAGCCCCAGGGCACCCTCAGGGGCAGCCCTGAGCATCCCCTGAGGACCAGATTTTCTATTTAAGGAGGTCCTCTCTGCCCTATCCAGGTTGTATCAATAGGCCATCCACCTCCATGCCCTCAGATTCCATCTGGCCTACCCACCTAAACATCTAATCACCCACCACCTATAAGGCCCTCTTGGCCCAGATAAAAATAGTATCAGTGAATCAGTTATGAAAGGAGACAAGAAATCAGAAACCAAGTTATTACCCATATTTAAAAAATTAAACCACCCACAAGGGGCTTGAATAAGGGTTCTTCTGTGACCTAAATATTCAGCACAATATTTAAGAAAAACCACCCCTTAATCAATAAATAACCCTTACAAAGAAAGAGAGCACAACAAAAAAAAGAAACCACCAAACTTTCCTCCACCCAGCCCCCTGTGAGTAAACCCATCCTTGGGTCCTCTCATGAACCATCCCTTTGATAAACCCTTGAACCCTTTAATATTTGGATATTGGTTAAGATCAAATATATCTGATCAATAAATAACCAATAAACCAATACATCTGGTCTATTCTTCAACAAATCCTACAAATCAAAATTTAAATAATTAATCTAGGTCTGATCTGAGACCTATATTAAGTCTCAAAGAAACCAGTCATTAATTTAAATAAATTATTGTGCAGACTTACTATAGTACTAGAAGGGCAGGCAATTTAAAACCACTCTCAGTCTTAATAATACTCTAAAGGAGTAGAATTAATACTAAATTGGCCTTCAAGGACTGCAAGCAAGCTATTTGCTACACTTTATATTTATATAATCCCACAGGAGTCTCTACAGTATGGTGTTGGAGGAGGCCCCATGGATGCGTTGCTGCATCTGGGAGTACGCAGAGACGCTAGAGCAGATCCTGTTCCACATTGAGGAGGCAGGGCTTACGGTTACAGAAATTAAGTTGGTGGTCTGTGTTCCAGCGCTGGAGGTATTAGGGCATGTAGTGGCTTTTGACAGAAGAAGGATTGCGGAAAAGAAGCAGAACAAGGTCCTTGAGTGGCCAACCCGGCGGAAGCTGTTGCACATCCTGCAGTTTCTGGGTCTATGCAGCTACTTTTGCATGTTCATCAAGCGGTTTGCGGGGGTTTCAAGCACGCTACGGGCGCTGACACAGAAGGGGGCAAAGTGGGAACGGACAGCCAGGTGTGACGCTGTGTTTTCAAAACTCAAGGAGATTGTGGGAGGCAACATTGTCCTCTGGGACCTTAACTATGACACAGGGGGATTTGTTTGGCGGTCAACTCAAGTGAGTTTGGTGCGGGAGGCATTCTGATGCAGGAGGAGGATGGTAAGGATAGGCCTGTCCTCTACAAGTCCGTCACATTTACTGCAACAGAGAGTCTGAATTTGCAGCCAAAGTTGGAACTGTGCAGAGACTCCAGCATCTATTTGGGGTGCGCATTTTGAGCTTTTGGTGGATGGGGAGGCCTTGGCGCAGATGATCAACTTGCCAATGCTACCAAACGCCCCTATGACCAGGTGGGTGGCGTTCCTTCAGCTCTTCTCTTTTAGTGTGGTGAATGTTCCGGGGAAGGCGTTCAAAATGCCTAATGCGCTGTTGTGGTATCTGTGGGAGGATCCATTTGAGGGGCAGGAACCCCTTGACATGGAATCTTTGGCCATCCAAGTAGGTATGGTGGAATCAAAGGTCAGTCTCTGCTGCAGCAGTCTGGGCGTTACACGGTCTTGTGCTCCCTTTTGCAGGATATTCAGTTCCCCAAAGGTACAATGGGAGTGGTAATTTTCTGGGCAAGATGGCGGAAAACAAACTTCTATTTACAGGATGGGCAGTTGTGGCAGCAGAGTGCCCTGTGCCTCTTGTGGTCTCAACATTGAGGATGGACCAGGAAGCAATCCTGAGGTGTCTCCAAAATAATCTTGGCCACTGGGGTGAGATTGAAACATGGAGGAGGGTGAAGGCAAGGTTTTGGTGGCCGGGTGTGGTGCGGGCGGTGCAAGAGTGGGTAAAGTGGTGCAAGTCCTGTCAGAGGCAGAGTTTAAGGCTGCCCCAGGAGGTGGGTCACCCTACGGGAGAGGATGCGTTTTTCATGCAGTTTTTCCTCAATGTGGTCCACATAAAGGCGGGGAATTTTTCTTACCTGCTTGTTGCAAGGGACAATCTATTGGTTTTGGTTGAGGCATGTCCTCTGGTCAAGTTGTTGGCGGGGAAGGTTGCTCAGTTCTTGGAAGAAGACTGGTTTGCGCGGTACGGTTTTCTTTGCCTAATTACTGTTGACAGGGCACAGAGTTCTGGGGCCGCTTGATGATGCTGTTTTGGAGTTGCGGAGTGAAGTTCAGATTGGTAACAGAGCACTACCCGGAGGGCGCCGGGATGATCAAATGCGGAAATCAGCCTATCAAGAATGCTCTGGTGAAGATGTGCAGGGAGGATGGCCAATGGTGGCAGGAGACCCTTCTGGTGGTTCTCTGTGCAGACAGGATCTCTGTTAAGCAGTCAACGGGCTATTTGCCTTACAAACTGCTCTACGTGAAGTTCCCAGTGCTCCCAGTGGACATTGAGTTGGATATTTTCCTGGGTGTGTACTGGTGGAAGGTAAAGACCTCCGCCAAGCTTGTGGAAGAGCGCGCCAAACAACTTCTTAGGTGGGACAAGGTGCTGGCAAAAGCCGCGGATTTGTTGAGAAAGACTAGGATGGCATTGGTCCGCTATTGGGACAAGGGCTGTTCCCATTGCCTCTGGGACCCACTGCGGAAGGGGTATTTGGTCCTACTGTACAACCAGAGTCTGGAATCCTAGTTGGGGAAAGTTTTTTCCAACCAATGGAATGGACCCTTTTGCATGGCATTCAAGTTCAAAGGTGGGAGTTATTAGCTGGAAGAAATGGAAAGGACTCCTCTCAAGCAGAAGGCCCTGGCTTTGCACGTGAAGCGCTTCTTTGTGGGGGGATCCACCTTGTTTGACAAGATGGCCAGGGACAAGGGTGACTCCAATGGTGATGGTGCGGATTTGGTGGTGGATGGCGGTAGCTCTGAAAACACTGACGGCATGGGACCTTTGCTTCTGGGGGTACCTGCGCATGGTGTGCTGTTACAGCGGAGCAGTCAGTTGCGGCCCACTGGGGACAGCAGCCAAGCTGGGGGGGCCCTAGTGTTGGATGTTAAAGCCTGATTTGGTGAGGGGGTGTTCTAGCTGGGATAACTAGATGCCCCAGAATGTTTGTTTCCTTACTTCTTTTTTTGGCTTGGTTTCTTAGATTGGTACTGGCTCTGGTTATGATTCATTTCAGGGATGCGCTGGGTCTGCAAAACGCAAGGACAAGCCCCGTGGATGGGAGATGCAGGATGAGGAGAGGCAGAGGCCTGATGTTGGTTTTGGTAGGGGGACATTTTTTTTAAAAAAAACGCTCTGTGTCTCTGTTTCTTTCTTTCTTTCTCTCTTAAGCATGGATTGGAAAGGTGGATGGGGGGAATAGTTTGATTTGGTAAGGGGGTGCACTAGCTGTTTCACAGCCAGAAAAACTAGGCACCCCAGAATGTCCGTTCTCCGGTGTCTTTTCTCTCTCTTAAGTTTTGTGCCTGCGCTGGTGTGTGGTTTTTGTGTTTGTTTGCAGACTGGGTATGTGGAACTGTGTGGCAGTTTGTCTGTGGTGGTCCAGGTGCCCTTCTGGAGATGTTGACAATATGGGACATGGATTTTGGGGTTCTTTTCTCTCAAGCCCGTGCGCAGATGCGGACTTTTTGGTTGTTTTACTCAGGCTTGGGATTCCTTTCTCACAGGATCAATGCACGGACGCGGATCTAGTTGTTTCTCACTCTTACTCAGGATCAAGGTTGCTTTCTGGGCTCACAAGCAGACATGGGTTTACAATTCTCTTATCCCCACTCTCACTCTCACTCAAGGATAGCGTGTCAAAAGTCTATTTCTTTGAAAATACAGAATTGCACAGATAAAGACAAGGAAGGAAAGAAGGGAAAGGGGGAGGGGGGCAATCTGCCTAAATCAGGTCCATAAC
Source organism: Puccinia polysora (assembly GCA_025617555.3). Taxonomy (NCBI): domain Eukaryota; kingdom Fungi; phylum Basidiomycota; class Pucciniomycetes; order Pucciniales; family Pucciniaceae; genus Puccinia; species Puccinia polysora. Next base: position 3,702,223 of record CM062625.1, read on the forward strand.
CTCCACCATTTCTGACTGCACTGCATCCAGAAGTCCTTGGAAGGCCGCCAATAGTTTGCGCCGGGATTTGGTTCCATGAGCACCAGGAGCTGAGAGGAACCGCCAGAGGAGGTTTTCCGACTTGGCCGCAAAGTCCCCAAAGCACGCATCCCTTAGCGCTAGCCCCGTGGTGATGTTGAGGATTGCTGGATTGGTTGTGCGGGGAGGAGGTGAAGCCAGAGGCAAAGATGTGATTACTACGCATTCTGGGGACACTGGAGTTGAGGCGCGTCCCATGGGCTCCAGTGACCATTGTGGGGCCGGGGACATTGATGCTGATGGAGAAGCCAGGGGTGGAGTTCCAGGAGCCGTAGGAGGGGGACCAGTAGCCGGAGGAGGAGAAGGCAGAGGACCAGGAGATGGGCCAGGGGGTGGAGGGGGAGCCGGGTGCTGTCCAAACAGTTCCGCCACGCAAGGTTCAGTTGTGCCTTGGTTAACACAGACCCGGTTGGCGCAGTAGCGGAGGGCTGCTTGCCATTCTGCGGTGTTTTCAAAGTCCTCCTTGCGCAGAGGTCCAGCATGACAGAAGGGGGAGGCCAAGTTGCAGTTTTTGGCTGAGGTTGGGGGTGGTGGAGCTTGCAGGGGGCAGGAGGATGGCAAGCTGGGTGGAGTCCACAATTCCTCCAAGATCAAATTGTTGCTTGAAACCACAAACAAGTTGAGGAGGGCCCTCTTGCACAGAACGGGAGGATTAGGGCCAGGATGAGCTCACAGCATAGTTTTTCAAAGCTAGAAACAACAATGGCTGGCATAGCAGGAGGAGCACACACAATGGCTAGAGAGAAGGGTGCAGTTTAACCCGTGCCGGGCACAGAAGGTGCGGGGTGGAATCATGGCTGAGTTGAGTTGGATGTGGGGGGGTGGGACTTGGGTGACTGAGGGGGCTGGTTGATTAGCAACTTGGAGATGAGTGCGGGAAGAGGCAGCAATGGGAAGACATCTGGGAACAGAAATCAACTTGGGGGGTATGTGGCGTTGTATTTATAACCTTGGATCAGGAACTGCATTGCGGGCTGCGCCTTCAGCAGTTGGGTAGGCCAGGCTCAGCATTTGGTGTGGGTTGGGCTTGAAACCCGCTTGGATGAAGTGGACCAAGTAATGGAGCTGACCCAACCAAGTTTACAGGTGGCTAGTTTGGAAAGCAGGAGAGGGGCAATTGTGGGGTTATACGCGCCGGGAGGGTCTGCACAAGCATAGGCATGGACCAACCTGCGGATTACAGGATCCGCAGACGCGCACAGACAGACAAACATGGGGGGCTCCAAGTAGGACGCGGCAGAGGGCCGTGCCATGAGAATCACAAACCGGATGTATGTAATGGCAGACGGGTTTGGAGGAGTTGGGTTAGGATTAGGCTAGGGTTTTGGATTTTAGGGGTTCTTTCTTAATTTTGTTGTTAGACTTTCAGTTGCGCTTGTAATTAGGTAAGGGTTGAGAGGGAGGACTTAAAACCTCACTCTCAACTCCGGGTTGTAGGAAGAAGACATCTCATCATGGAAGGATCAGGAAAGGATTGAAGGGCAGGAATATACAACATCATTTTTGTTATTAATCTTTTTCTTATAAATATCTCTTATTCTCAAAACCCATCAACACTCAACCTCCTTACAGAAGCTTGGAAAAATAACTTCAAAACTTGAGTACAACTTAGGGGAGTATCTCTCTCTTGTTTCCACAGCAATTAATACGCAATTGATTGAGCTATTGATATGTGATTGATTGAGCAATCAAATTGTGATTTATCTGGAGGGGCAGGGAGAGGAGGAAGAGGAGGAGGGGAGGGGCTCACCTTTATTGATGGAGGAATGGAGTGAGGGGGACATAATTGTTGAATGATCAAAGGATCAGCAAAAGGTGAGGGGCAGGAAGAGGAAGAGGGGGGAGGGGGCTTACAAGGGTTGGGAGGAGGGGAAGTAGTGAGTGAGGTGAGGTGAGGTGGTGGTGGTTGGTGAGGAGGTGGATGTGATGGTGAGGTGGAGATGATGGGCAAGGAGGAGTTTGTGAGTGAGGAGGAGGAATTGGACTGGTGAAGGTGAACCAGTGGTTTGGTGGGGTGAGGTGGGTTGGAATATGTTGTTTTTTTCCAAGTCCACCAAAAACACATTTCAGCCTAGGATTCTTGGTTAAACAACCAAAACCAAAAAAACTCTGTCATTTTATTTTTTAACTATTCAAAAACCAAATGCTACTTATCAAATTGAGCAAGTGTGAGGGGTAGAATTGGCTCTCTCATGGCTAAAGATGAGGTAGAAGATGAGACTGGGATGACTTGAGGAGTATTGGGAATATCTTCTTTGAATCTTTTGTCCCATTCATCTTTGATTTTGGCAAGAAGTTTGTGAAGGATTACACAAGTGATAATCCAGTTGATGAGGAACTTCATGTTATTGGAATTTTGTATCTGGTTTTGCATCTCCTGTAAGCTGGCCCATCTTCCTTTCAGGATTCCTATGGCATGCTCAATCCAAACTTGTGATTGGGCAAGATGATATTTGAAATAATTTTTGGCTTGATAATTGGATGAAACATTGAATTATGCTGGAACCACACATTTCCTGCTAGCATAAGCTCAATTGGCCAGAAATTATTTATCTTGTTTAAAGTAGTTATCTGGTTGTTGGGCAATCTGCATCCAATTGAAAACATATGGATTTTTACAAGAACCTGGAAGGCCAGCATGGAGGGATATGAACTTCTTGTTGTTATCACAAACAAGTTGTAGTGACACAGAGTATCTATACCAACAGATAAAACATATTTGGTCAGTTTATTATCAAAGGCTTTGGAAAGTAAATGAATTGATTTCCTTTTTTCCAATTGAAATAGTGGTTTCCATCTAGCTTGGGTTTTTGACTCAAGGGGATAGTGGTTCCATCAACAAAACCAATGCAAGCGGGAAATCCTTTGGTCTCCATTAATTGAGATATCTCCTTGCGTTCTTCTTTGGTTGGCCAACAAAGGACCAAGCAAGTGAAAGATAGGACAGAAATCATGAATCTTTTGGTATATGAGTCAATGGATCCATAACTGACCAAGAATAGATGTTCTAATTGATGGATTGCTGATCCTTTTCCATTTGGTCCCAATCTACAAAGAGCAACAGACTTTTGGATAGCTTGATCTTATTGAGGATTGCAATAATTGCTCTGGAAGATGTGGTGGTCTTCAATAATCTTGAAAAGTTTCATGAATGAATGCAATAAAGTTTGGAACAGTTGCTGGAAGCATAAGTAGGGGAGTAGGTGAAGCTTTTGCCTTTCATACATAGGGTTGTGGAGAGTTTTTCTCTGTGGAACCATTTATTGATTTTCCAATATAGAAATCAAAGCTAACCAAGTTGATTCCAAATTGGATTCTGAATCAGAGTCAAATAATAAAAAAGTTCAGTCAGCATTTTTGTGTTTTCAGCTTGCTGCCAGGAAGTTTGATTGGGCATGTTGAGAAACATGGTAATTTGATGTGGGTTGATGAGATGATGATGGGATGTGTGTGATTTGATGGAGCTGTGAAGAAATTGAGATGTGAAGCAATGGAAATGTGAAGCAATGGAGATGTGAAGCAATGAAGATGAGATGAGTGTGATGCATATGGATTTGCTGAGTTGGAGGCGTGGATGGGTGTTTTGCATGCATTGGATGGTGGATGGATGATAAATGGCGGGTTTAATTTTTGAAACCTGCCATTTTCATGAAACCCTCCATTTTGAAATACACCAGTTAGGGGGTATGTTTATTTCAGAAACCCACCATCAAAAATGGTGGTTTTGGTCAAAAAAATGGTGGGTTTCTAATGGCGGTTTTTCTAACTTTGATAAGCCCTAATTTTATCAGCATTAAAGATTATTAAGGTAATGACGGCTCCTCAACATAGGCAATATTTTTTTAAATGATGATTAGACTATCAATTAATATTTAGTCAAAAGGTTAAATTTTAAATTGAAAACCCAGGGGTTTCAAACTGGTGTGAAAAGCCATTCACAACCTATATGAGTTGTGAACGGAGGTTAAAAACTCAAAGAGGCACACAAAAAAATAAATAAATAAAATATACAAAGAATTCAATTCAAAATAGGGAATTATTTTTCTCACACATCCAACCCTTTATTTCATGCATTTTGATGTTGCCGCACGGTTGCACCCCTTTGACATTTCACACAAAAAAACTTTATTTCATGCAACTTTCAAGAGTTCATTTTTTTTGGATTTCTGACTGCGCAGACCCGTAACAGGGGTTCTCAAACCCATAAGCAGAATCTTTGATAATTTTAGAGCCATTAGAACCCCTTCAAAAATTAAATCAAACAATGAAAAAATTCTGTAAAAATAAAATTTTTGCAGGGGTTTTTGGATCATCATTTTGGCTCTTTTCATTTTTTTTTTTGGCTATTTCAGCTGCCATAAATTTCAACCAAAATTGATAGAGTATTCAAAAATTCTTTTCATATTTTTGGATTTATCCTTTCACCTTAAAAAATTCCTTCAAAAAACACAAAAAATCAAAAAAATCAAAAAAAATCAAATTTCTCTTTGGACATTTGAATACTTTTATATTCCTTTTTATTTAATTTTTTTGGGTAATTCAAGATATTTAAAAGTTAAAAAAACATTCAAAGAGCATTCAAATATTTTTATCAGATTTTTGGATGCATTCTTTTACCTTAAAAAATTCCTTCAAAAAAGCAAAAAAAAAAAAACAAAAAAATCAATTTTCTCATTCAACTTTTAGATCCTTATGTTTACCATTTTGACTTATTTTTTTTTTTTTTGGTTTTTCAAGCTTTGAGAATTTCAAAACAAATATTCAAGATCCTTTTTTAAAAAAATGCAGGATTTTTTGATGTCATTTTTGAACTTTAAAAATTCCATCAAAAAACCAAAAAATTCACTTTTCTCACTGCATTTTTGAATTCTTTTGTTGGCCTATATAATTGTTTTGTTTTTGGGTGATTTAAGATTTTATAATGTTGAATTTTTTTTTTTGGAAAAAAAAAACAGTTCATTAATACTTTTTGAAGATCATCTGCATTCCTGCATACACCTTACAACCTTCATTCAAAAAGTTAAAAAAAAGGAAAAAATATGGATACAAATATTAAAATTTATTCAACTATGATTGGTTTTATTTTTCTACTTGATTCTTGTTGAGGGAAAAAAACTCATTACCAAGATCCGAATTTCTCTAAAAAATGGTTTTTCAAGATTTGGAATCCTTGGTCACAATTTCTTCCAAAGTGGATCTAACCTGGGAGCTTGCCAATGATCAGGCTTGAACTTGAATGAGAATCCATTTTTGGATTCTTCTAAAAGAATGAAGAAAATAGGAGAAGTTTTGGAACTTAGATTGGGAGGGGAATTCAGAGGAAGATAAGTGAAAGGCATTAAGGAAGAAAACAGAACCACTGGAAACTTATATGTTTCAGCCAGAAGGAAACCATGGCATGGAAATTTCATCCACATATTTATGGGAGCTGGGCCATAAAGGTGGTTCAGTTGCCTCCTTGCTTCTTGTAAAGTTTCACCCCAGATATCATTCAGTAATCTTGTGTCCTTGAAGATTGGGTTTGAATCAAGCTCTTTCACCATTTCTTTCCTGACTTCAATCCAGTCTTCTGAGATCCTCCCCAAGAAAATTGCTGCTGCTCTAAAGCCACAGTTCCAATCCCCTATGATATCTTGAACATGGGAGATATGTAGAATGGCTGTTTTTGGGGAAATGAAATCTTTGTATTGGAGCTAAAACCAAAAAAACAGAATTTTTTATAACAGAAAATATGGATTAAAAAATAATACTTACTTCTTCAATTGATACTTGGTCAAATATTCCAGAAGAAGAATAAGATAATTTGCAGGAAACCAAGAGGGAAAGCCCAAAATAAATCAGAAAAAATTAAAAAATGAGAAAATACCAAATTCACTCGCTTTCTCACTGATGATTGGGGCTGCAAATAACTTCCCCCCAGGAGGATGGTAAGGAGCATCACTATCTTCATTGGATACCTTTAGTATCTTTATTCTTGTCCCAGGATTGTATTCAGGAGATGCAACTTGATTATTCACAATGGTTCCAGACCTCTGATAAAGGTTTGAATCAAAAAATTAGTGAAAAATAATATCCAACAAATTAGCCAAAAATAAAAGAAAATGAAAGCTCACCATCTTAATTACATCCACATCTGGCAGGTCTTCATCTGCTGAATTTTCCCCTTCAGAAAAATCTGGCACCTCTTCATCTTCTGAATATTCCTCTTCAGTCAGAAATTCACTCTATGTTAAAAAAATGAGAAGGCCTCATCAAAAAAAACAACCCATTATAGAAGAAATAAGTATAGTTATAAAGTTACATCTTCCTCTGATTCCTCCTTCTTCTTTCCCTTCCCCTTCCCTTGGATGACCTTGAAACTTCTTAAAAGCTGAACACATAAGAAAAAAAATTAATTATGAATGTTGATATATTATTTTGTCCAAAAAATTGGTGACTGACCTTTAAATTTGCTATTAATTTCTTCTATGGCCTTCCTTTCCTCTTGGGTTCTTCTAAATACTCAAAACCAGATGGATCTCTTTTGCTTGAGGACTGAGAGATTCTCTTGACCTCATTGACTGCTCCTTTGGGTCTTCCTCTAACTTTGGATCTTTGAGTGGAATTTGGCTCTTCAATTGGGGTAAGTTGATATCTTCCACTGTGAAGCTTCATGCTTTCACCCAGATAATATAGCTGTTTTCCAGATTGCAAATTGCTGAATTTTTAAAACAATTCAGTGAAATATAGGTTTTCATTACTGTCTTTGGTTGGAAATTCAAGTTTTTCTGAATCTTCAGTTGATTCAGGCTTCACAGTTAACTGGAGAAAGAAAAATGAAAATCAATCAGGACATGGGCTAGAATCCCCCCCCCCCAAAAAAAATAGAAAAACTTACTGAGATGGGAGCTTTGAAATTCCATTGAGGATGAAAATCATCAATTTGGAAGAGTTCACCCTTTCTGATGGCCAATCTGACTTTTTGAAAACATGGTATACCCATGTAAGAAGAGCAATCACAGTTGTTGAAATTGGTGGAAGAATGAGGAACTTGATGAGATGAATGAAGGAATTTGGGGGAAAAGTGGCTGATCTTTCCAGAAAGATGATCCACACAGTGAGGAAAACCAATGAGATCCTTGAATTCTTGCTGAGAGGCTTCAATGGCTCTCTCAAGTGTTTGGATGGTGATGGAACTGTAAATTTTTTGAACTACATTATAGAAAGAACCAATAGAAGAATTGATGAATCTTTTAATGTAGGAGTGAGAAACTTCTATTTTTGATGTAGTTGTGTTTCCTAAGTGAATTTTTCTTTCCAAATAGGAGAAAAATGTTCTTTTTAGAGGAATCAAGTTTTCAAGAAAGCAGTCAGGAGTGGGAGGATTCCAGAAAAGAGAAATTTTTTTGAATTTTTTGTGATAGCTTGATTCAGATTTTGAATAGACCAAATGATTCCATTGTTTCTGGAATAGCTTCCATTCATTTTCAGATTTAAAGTGCTTCCTGCAATGAGTATGAATATTCTTCAAAATGTGCCAGACAGAGAGAAGATGATGAGAGGAAGGGAAAAATGATTCAATTGAGCTAATAAGTGCTTGTTCTTTGTCTGTCACAATCACACTAGGTTCTTTATATTCAAATATTACCTGAAGTTGAGTCAGGGCTGAATCATAGTTCTGTTTTTTTTCTCTTTAGATAAGAAACAGAATGCAACTGAGTATCTTCTAGCAGAATTGTTTATCCCAAGAATATGAAGAAGGGGCATTCCAAATTTGTTGGTTTTATATGTACAGTCCATCATAATGAGAGAAGGGAAAAGGTTGAGAAGTTTCATGGAACCACGGTGTGAAATAAATAATGAAGTAATTTGACCATCCACATTGTTCATTTTGTAGTAAAAAGAAGAATTGCTGAGTTCCAATATGAGTGCTTTCACAGGATTTTTTCCATCAAGGGCCTTTTTTTTATTTTGGATATTTTGTTGTAAATTTTATGGAGATTTGTATGGATAGGTGATGATGAGTTTTGTATCAGAGAGTTGAGATTTTTTAAAGTGGGAACTCCTGCTTTGGATAAATTTTCAACCACCTCTTTTTGCTTCCCTTGGATTCTTCTGTGGATGGGATGAGTGGAAGGATCAATGGAAGGTGGATGGTTTTTCTCTGTACATATAACCTTCACCCCCAAAACACCCAATCTTTTTGAAAGATTCCCTGATAACCTGAAAGGACAATTTGTATTTCTTGATTTTTGAAATTTGGTGGTATATTTTCTGGGTTTATATTCCCTAGGTTTATCACATTGATAAGTGTAGGCCTTATTCTTACAATTTGATACTCTGGTAGATATGGAATATCCATGAGACTTTTCCCATGATTGGATATCCTCAACCAGCTCCTTGTGGTGTGGTGTGGTGTGGTGTGGTGTGGTGTGGTGTGGTGTGGTGTGGTGTGGTGTGGTGTGGTGTGGTGTGGTGTGGTGTGGGTGTGGGGGGTGATGGGAGGGTGGAACAGGTCAAGGGGGTGGTTTATAAGATAATTAGGGCGCTCCAAGATGGTTGTGGGCCAAGGAAAAATTTTCAGTCATATTGAATATATGCATGTGAAGGGCTCAAAGAAGAGTGAATTTTTCAAATTTTTTGGTTTTTTGATGGAATTTTTAAAGGTAAAAAATGACATCCAAAAATCATGGGAAAAAAATCAAAAACATCTTGAATAGTTCTCTTACAATTCTGAAAGCTTGAAACAACAAAAAAATAAGTAAAAATGGCAAACGTAAGGATCCAAAAGTCAAATGAGAAAATTGAATTTTTTGAATTTTTTGCTTTTTTGAAGGAATTTTTTAAGGTCAAATAATACATCCAAACAATCTGGAAAAATATTTGAATTACCTTCAAATGGTTTTCTAACTTTTTAATAGCTTTAATTACCCAAAAAAATGAAATAAAAAGTAAAGTAAAAGGATTCAAATCTCCAAAGAGAAATTGGATTTTTTTGATTTTTTGTGTTTTTTGAAGGAATTTTTCAAGGTGAAAGGATGCATCCAAAAAATATGGCAAAAATATTTGAATACTCTATGAATGTTTTTTGAAATTTATGGAAGCTGAAATAACCAAAAAAAAAAAACAATGAATATAGCTCAAATGACAATCCAAAAACCTATGCAAAAATTTGTTTTTACCAAATTTTTTCATTTTTTGATGGCATTCTTGAAGGGGTTCTAATGGCTCCAAAATTACCAAACATTTTGGTTAGGGGTTCCAGAACCCCTGCTAGGGGGTCTGCGCAGTCAGAAATCAAACAAAAATTAATTCTTGAAAGGTACGTGAAATACCAAAGGGGCGCAACCGCGTGCCAATTTCAAAATTCATGAAATAAAGGGTTGGAAGCGTGAGAAAAATAATGCCCCAAAAATAAAAATAAAAATAAAAATAAAAATAAAAATAAAAATAAAAATAAAAATAAAAATAAAAATAAAAATAAAAATAAAAATAAAAATAAAAATAAAAATAAAAATAAAAATAAAAATAAAAATAAAAATAAAAATAAAAATAAAAATAAAAATAAAAATAAAAATAAAAATAAAAATAAAAATAAAAATAAAAATAAAAATAAAAATAAAAATAAAAATAAAAATAAAAATAAAAATAAAAATAAAAATAAAAATAAAAATAAAAATAAAAATAAAAATAAAAATAAAAATAAAAATAAAAATAAAAGGGAAAGCCAAAAAAGGGGAGTTTGAATATTAGAGAAGTGAAAGTATGAGGAAAGGTTATATCCAAAAAAATGATTGTTGGTTTATTTGAAGATCTTTCAATTTTTATAAATTTGTCTCAATTTTCAGATATTTTATTTTTTCAGCAATCAAATTTCCATTTGCCTTCAGACAGGCCTTCAGCCTTTTCCTATCTTTTCATTTTTTAGGTAAAGGTTCCAGGAACTTTGAGTCAAAGAATATTGAGATCTTCCCAAATCAAGCATTCTTGGGGAAAGTTTTCAGGCTGTAATTCAGAAAAAAAGGGAAGTGAATTTTTATTGAGTTTTTTTTTCATGAGGAATTTAATGACCAGGATTCATTCTGAAAGATCCAAACTTGAAGGTGAGTTAATTTTGGGAACATATCTTGCTAATTCAAGTTGCCTTTTACTAAAGCTTTAGGGGTAAATAAATCAATCACTTAATTTTAACTCCTCAGAATTTAAAACTAGTAAGCTGGTTAATATTACAGGTTTATCTTGTTTTTCAGAAAAATTTCATTTCAAAGTAAAACTTCCTGCCCTTTGCTGAGAGATCACAAATATATATTTTTCAAGATATCAGTGATTTCTTTTTGATTATTATGCAAAAAATGCTACATATTTCCTGTAGGGAAGACTTCTCAGCTTAATTGGGTGCTTTCAGAATCCTGAATGATCAACATTTGTGATCTTGGAGCCCCTTTACCACAATTTATTCACATGAATGAGTCCTCTACTTGAATCCCTAACTCCACTTCTTTCAAAAGTGAATAATCAATCACAAAATTGAAGTGAGTCATTGAAATTGAATTTATGACTTTTTACCAATCATAATATTCATGGAAAATCCGTCCTTAAATATAAATATATATTTGTGAATATTAATTGGGGAAGAAAATTTACTTGAAAGAATTTCTGATTAGTTATGGGTGTTATTTCAAGGGATTTTAGGACCATTTTTATTTCCATTTTTTGAGGTTACTTCATACATCAGTTATTTCTTATTGGTTTTTATTCTTTTCAAAATGATTAAAATTTGTCCTTTTTGTTTTCCATCTGTTTAATTTTCCAAAAAAAAAAAAAAAAAAAAAAAGATAGTGAGTGTATTTGAGGATTATTTTCAATTTCTTGCTGGAAAATATTCTCTTCTTGATGAAATTTGATTGTTTTGGTTTGAAGAAACCACTAGGAAGATTTGGTTTGTCTCATGATCTTTGAAAGAATAATAATAAAATATTTTGAGTTGATTCTCACTTTTGAACACTTTGGTACTCTATTATGATGTGTGATTTAGTATGGGTTTAAAAAATTCAACTCTTTAGAAGATTCTGGAAAAAGATCCCAAGTCTTAAAAACTATTTCTTTTATTGATATTAATGGATATTAAGATTTCCCAGATGATTTTTCCAATAAGAACATGCAACAATAACTAATAATCTAAAAATAAATCTGAAATAAAAATCTAGTCCATAATACTTCCATAGGCCCATGTCCATTATTTACCTGCATAAAACCATGCTATACCCTTCTTAACCCTCCTTCCTTCAAAAAATGAACTTTATGGAGTTAACAAAAAAGCAATAATAAGATAAATTGAAAAAAAACAAGCTATAAACCTTCCAAATCCTGCAGGAATTTCATGTTTCCTGAATAACTAACAAAAAAAGCACAAGACAGGAGGAATGAAACATCCATTTTCCTCTGGCCAATCCCTCTAGTAATGTAATTATTCCTGCATCAACCCTTCTTATAATTACACATATCTTCTCCTGAAATATCCAACTTTCTTCACAAAACCCCTGCATACTTTTTTGGGTTTATAATTGTACACCAATACCACTTTCCTTATTAGCTCAACATTCAGCCTCATCAATTAGTATCTATATTTTCTAATCACCAATATGACTTTGTTAAACATTATTGGCTAGCCTCCCATCACCAAAGATGGTTTTCTTGGAATCCTTGAATTTTGAATGCCTGTTTCCCCAATAATTTCTCCTTACTACAACAAATATTGGATTCCCATTTTTTTAAAACCTAAAAATACATATGAACTGTCTTCTGCTAGTTTTGATAATTATATTCTATCACTGAAATTGAATCCTCTTCAATGTTTCTACCTATGAAATTACAAGATGCAAAACTTTTAACCTCTGAAATGGTAAAATAACAAACTGAACTTTCCAAATTCAATAAGCTTCTATATGTTTTCAATTAATCCACATATAAACTATTGAAGGTTACTTTCTTCCCTGAAACCTTCTCCTTAATTAATCTTTTACCACTTATCCCAAAGAAAAAATTTGCTTATAAAAAATGTGATTGCCCTGGAATGAAATTAAGATGTTCTGATGAACCCTTTCGATAAAATCTCTTTAATAAATTGATGAAGCTCTTTTTTTTTTTTTTTTTTTTAGAAGAGGAAAGTGCATATATTTACCCAAAGGGGTGGAAGAAAACCCTCTTGATAATAGAAATCTCATTATTCCCATGAGGATAAAAATATTTCAATATATGCAGAAAGAAAACTTTAGAATATTGACATAAATCATTGGAATTGAAAATTTCCCCAAGAAATTGGAGATTATTCAGAAGAAAGTGTACTTTTTTGGGCTCTTATTCCAAGGTGAGAAGCATCTTTCCAAATAACCCAAAAGAAATTCTTGCTAACTTATATTTTATCCATGAATTACTGAGGATTCAACTTTATCCAACTAAATTCATGACATAAAGACTAGCATAAAATTTTATCAATCCAGAACCATCCCAAATTCTTACCTCCTACACTCCCAGGTTGTTTTTTAACTCAGTTTTTTTTACCTTTGAAGCCTTTAAAGCTAATTTTTCTGAAAGCAGGGAGGTAAATAGACCTAAGGAATGGAATATGTCCTTTTTAATGAAACTATGAAAACTTCAAGTTTAAATAAATTCCAAAACTGAGGGGACCATTGAGTAAAGCCAAAAAACACAAACCAGAAGATAGAAAGGGCATATGGACTTAAATTCTGAATTATTGGACCATATTGCTTAGGTACTGGCCTGGGAGGCAGTTTTTGGATTATGGAACGTGGGGGGGGGGTTAGATAAGTGCCCCTGGTCTTACTTAATGCAATCTCAAGCTACTGAGAAGCCATGACCCTATTTAAAAAAAAAAAAAAAAAAAAAAAAAAAAAAAAAAAACAATAATCCATTCTTGTGTTTACCAAAACAGACTTGAAAATGGCTCTTCCCTGGAAAACAGTTCTTCCCATGATGGGTTGGAGACAATTGTAGCAAATTCTCTCCTCCCTGGGAAACCAGGAAAAAGGGGTGAGAAAAAATTATCTGGTGAGTAGGAGCACTTATTGTATGTTTTGTAGAGGCAGATGGTATTGATTTTCATAGAATTTTGGGTTCAGCTTAGGACTCAGGGAATGTATTGTCTATTTTGAGTTGGAGGTACAGATAGTAAATGGGGTGAGCTGGTTCACCTCCTTCTCTGTCAGATTTTCAATCTCCATAATCTTTCAAAGAGTGTTTAGGATTGTTGAAACCTGAAAGGATGACTGTCATACTTGAAATCAGATGATTTAAGGCAAGAATATTTTCAGGGACTTTAGAATACTCAGAAAATTTGAGATCTTCCACTAGGGCAGAAGAACATGAATCAAAGTCCAATATTGAGTTCATTCCTTGTCTACTGAGATTTTAATTTCTTTCCATCTTTTAAGTTGTTGAATTATTTAAAGAAAAGCTATGGAAAAAGCTAAGGTAGAAAGATGAGAGGGAAATCATCTTTGAAATGGCAAACAGAAGGTCTCAAAGAACCAAATGGGGTTCCTTGTACCCATTCTCCACCAACATGTTTTCCATAGGAGCCCATTCAAATAGGTATTGGATCAAGAGGCCTTATCCCTATCCACAAGGTGGCATGAAATCAAGTTCATCCACCAATATTTCATTTTTCTGATGGATGAGCTGAGTGAGGTCATCAAAGAAAAAAAAAAGGCCAAGATGTCACGTTTTCCCAAGAAACAATAGGTGTGATCTTAGAGTCCCCAAGATTCAGGAACCAAGTCTGACTTGCTGTTCCAGTCACTCCATGGGCTTTAATTCAAGACTGTCAAGGGGGAATTTTTTCTCTTTCTGAAAAAAAAAAAAAAAAACAGCAAGGATCTTTTATCCTTGATTTCTGATTTGATTGTTGGATTGGTTGTCTTTAAGAAGAAGAAGAAAAAAAACCTTGGTCTTGATCCAATCAGGCTGTCAACTTGGGAA
>CM062625.1:3716377-3868195 GCA_025617555.3 Puccinia polysora
CGACTCGATTACAGATCATCGCTCTCGAGGAACTCCGAGGAGGAGAATTGTTCGGTTTGGTTTCGAGATCGAAATCAAGGCTAAGAGCAGTCTTGATCTGTAGATTGATGGCCGAACTCTCGATCTCGATCCATTGGTTACACCACCGACTCAATATCGTCCATCGTGATTTAAAACTCGAGAGTAAGTCCTCATCCCTCGACCTTTGACTCAGTCTAGGAGTTCATTCACAAAGCTCATCTGGCTGGTTTTTTTTTTTTTTTTTTTTTTTTTCCGTCGTGGGTCAAAATCAGACATTCTATTGGTCCGAGAGATTCAAAACATTCAAGAGGAGGAAGAGGAACTGCTCAGGAATCCATCGGTATACTTGAAGATCACCGATTTCGGATTATCAGTCAAGCTTAGTGCAAGTCATGACGACCAAAGCAAAGATCTGGAGAAGCCTGGCCATCATGACCGGTCCCAATCAACCACTAGATTGACCCAAGGTGGGATGAGGTACCTGCGTAGTCGATGTGGATCCGAAGAGTACGCAGCACCGGAGATCATCTTGGGTCGAGAGTACGATGGTACGAAGACCGATGCCTGGGCCTTAGGGGTGATTGGTTACAGTCTCGTCATGGGATTCTTACCCTTCAAGCTACCTCAACCCAGGCCACCACCACCACCACCATCACATCATCAGTCACCGACTTCTTGCACTCCTCATCATCACACGAACGGTCATATTGACGAGGAGGAAGATCGATTGATGTACTTGAGCCATCGAAAGAAGGCCCTACTCAAGATCATCAAATCCGAGTATCGGTGGACTTTACCACCGTCTACTCCACTAAGGACCTCAGACGATCCTGATCACGATCATCCTAACGAACCACAAGGACGACTACGGCAAGGAGAAGAAGAAGGGGCGGATGAGCAGAGGATGGTGGAATTGAAACCACAGATCGAGTTGGTCGATCGATACCTCGTTCGAGATCCTACGAGTCGATCGAACGACCTCCTGGCCGGATTCCGTAATCCCGAATGGTTGGGTCGATTCGTTTGGCTAAAGGACATGTTGTCGTCATCGTGAAGGGTTCATTCTCTCGAATCCTCCTCTCCACCCACTCCTCTAATTTCTCTTTCGTATTAATGTCCCCCCCCCCCAACTCATCTTGAAGTAAAACTATCTCTATTCTTCAACTTTTTTTTTTTTTTTTTGGTTTTCTTTCTCTACCTTAACATCAAAAACAAAACACTCGCACGCTCGTCACGTTTCTTTTTTTGTTTTCTTATCAAGATCTCTGTTATGAGGATCTTGCTTTTCAAACATTCATCATTTACGACGGTGATGACGACGACAATCGATCGGTTCAATCTGTTAATTGTATGTATGTACATGCGTCCGAACACCTCATCTCCTTCCGGACTCGAAAACTAGACTAGATAGAGGATAGAGAAAGAGAGAGAATAGATAGATATACAACTCGGAGATCGATCGATCACTGATCTTTCCCATCAGCCCAAGCCCCGTCTCCCGCCCGCCCGCCCGCTCGCCCGCCCCAAAAACGAAACATCAAACCAAAAGTCTCGTTGTTTTTTCTTTTTCTTTTCTTTTTTTTTTGAACACGTCTTGTCTTAACTATCTTCCTTGATCCGTTCACATAGTATACTCTGTAGAATATAAATACATAAACTTAAAATAAATAAATAAAATAAAAAATAAACGATGAGAGATTCATCTGTTAAGATCATGACTCTCATCTAAACCCTTTGATCCCTTTTCCTTGTCGATTTTTTTTTTTTTTACGCGCACGCAAAAAAAAAAAAATGTCGTTTGACGTGTATGAGTTGTCCATCGGTCGTCGGATTCTCCGCCTGGGAGGGGAGGGCTGTGAGCCCCGAGGACGGGTGATACGGTCCCGGCGAAGCTCGTAAGGATAGCTACAAGGTAGGCGCGATCGAGTGCCTTCCTCGCGCGTAGGCTTGGGTCCGCCGAACCCGGGGAGTCAAGCGCTCGGATTCGATCTCGACTGATCTCATCACTCTTCACTTTTCACTTCTCACTCTCCTTCGGATTCTCAAAAGAGTGAGGGGAAGGAGAAGAAGGGGGGTAGCCGGGCAGTCATCGATCGAACGGAGAATCTCGAGAGTGGGGGGGAAGCGTAGGTAGGAGTGAGTGAGTGAGTGGAGCAGGGGATAAAAGACTAGGATGTAGGTATGTATGGATGTATGTATGTTTTTTACAGTGGGTTGACAAACTTCATCGGACTGATCGACCTAAACCAATCAATTCGTTTTCAGGGATACGTTCCAAGCTAAATCGATTGTTCAAAATAATAATAAATAAATAAAAAAAAAAAAGGGGGGGGGGTATGAAGTCATTAGTTTGATTCTTGGGATTAAATACTTTAGCATCTCGACTTGAATAATCTAGATCGATTGAGATTTTTTTTTTTTTAAAAAAAAAAAATATCAACAGATGATCACTTTTTTAAGAAAAAAAAAAAAAAAAAATCTGAAAAAGCAAAAAAAAAAAAAAAACACACACACACACACGCACGCACGCACGCACGCACGCACACGCACACACTCCAAAAACATGCTGGAGGAAATGAAAAAAAAAAATGAAAAAAAAAAGAAAAATTCTGTACCATTGAGATTTTTTTTTTTTTTCTTGATGATAGGGGTGTTAGAGAGGATCAAAAGGAATGATTCAAATGAGAGAGAGAGAGAGAAAAAAAAAAAAATTGTTGTTGAGGGTTTTTATAAAAGTAATTAAAACCAAAAATTTGATCCATCTTAAATTTTTTTTTCAGTGGCTTGGTGAGATGGTAATGATAAGCTTGAGAGAGGTAGGTTAAAAATTCACAGAAATTGATGAGAAATGATCATTGAAACTTTTGATGTATCTGATGTTTGTTAAATCCTAAAGTTCTTGGCTCTTGATCCACTTTGAGGTAGGAGGTAGCTTGAGATCCTGGAGGTTATATCGGTTTGAGCTTGAATTGGGGTAGAGGTGATTCACATCTTTCTCAATTTCATTCTGAACATCAAGATCCCTGACCTCCTAATTTGATGGTTTGACCATCTACATCTTCCAAAAAAACAACCAATCACACAAGCAGGACTAAATATCATAAAAAAAAAAAAAAAAAAACAACAACATGAATCAGAATCAAAGATGAAGAATAAGATTCCAAAAAAAAAAAAAAGATCACTTAGTAGCTTTTTTTTTTGAATCGATCGAGTAGTCAGACATCAAAATCAAAAAAAAAAAAAAAAATTGAGTTGGTGGCAATGTGGCAATTGGTCAGCAGCAAGATCAAGACACCCAGGGCTTCATCGACATGCTTTGAAGTACCCGGGTGTGGTCGTTTTGACAAACAGTCCCAGGAATTTTGTCTAGCCACTGTACATATTTAACTACATACATAAACATTGACAATGTGTACATACAGGGGGGGGGGGGACAAAAGTCCTCCCACTGATTGGATTTTTTTTTTTTTCTTTTCTTTTCTCCCTCTTTGTTTTTCTACCATCTTGGGTTCTTTGATCTTGTTTTTAAAGAAGAAATATAAAATGGAGTCATTATGTTATTTTATGACTGTGATTGACATAGCCATGAATCTTTTGGATTTGAAACCAAAAAAAAAATTAAGATTTTTTTTTTTTTTTTTTTTTTTTTTTTTCAAAAAAAAAAAAAAAACAAAGGGGGGGGGGGGGGAAAATTCAAAATTGGATCATGGTTTTCTGTATGTGGATTTGAAAATAATAATAATAATAATAATAATTGAACCATCACCATTTTTTGATACTTGGTAAGGATCAATAGGGGATCATGATGAAAAGGAAAATGAAAAAAAAAGTGGTTCTACCATTGAGTAGAACCACCATGAGCTTGAACGACTGCCTTCATTTGGTCAGGCATGATTTCAATGAGATGGATGAGTTTCTGGTTTGGAAAATCATCCCAGGCACTCTTGAGGGCCTTCTCAATCTCATCCAAGAACTTTGGTTGGTATATTCTCTGTATACTGACCTTCATCGTATGACAAACATTCTTGATGGGGTTGAGGTCTGGTGATTGAGCTGACCATTCTAGTTTTTTTGATGCATCTCTTGTTTTGCCACTTTTGACAAAGTTTGGCCTTTTGGACTTTCACACTGTCTTCCATCAGGATGGGATCTTGATGGTTGATCTTTGAAAGCCTTGGCCCTAAAGTGCAATTGTAAACAATTCCAATCAAACCTTTTTCCAACCTTGTTCTTGGAGGCATGAAAACGATTGGAGAGGTGCTTGTTAAAATATGAATTCACTCAGGTAATGTTCATATTAGTGTTTAATCCAAATGGGATGCACAATTGGGCCTCCACGGCCCATTGGACATCACATGGGCAACCTGGGCCTATGTGGATGTTACTGGTTTTGGGCATTTGGGCACCAAAACACGTGGTCCAGGTCCTTACAGGCCCGCCAGGGTGGATGGGCCACTCAATCCAGATGGGCTTATTTGGGCATAACTGGGCCCAAGGTTTATTATGGACATACTTGGCCAGACGGGCTGGCCCACCAAAGTATGTATTTTGCGGCCACCCATTGGGGCCACCACCCATGTTGTGGCCTGCTTGAGGCCACTTGTTTCTCAGCTGGGTCCAAAAGCCCGCACAGGGATGTTGTATGGGGCAGGGGGCTCCGTTTGGAGTCCCCCCACCCCATTTTGTGCAGGGCCCTGGCTCAAGTTGCATTGCTTGGTTGGTTGCAGCCGCGGGGGCTGGTGGCCCCTGCCTCCCTCCCTCCCCTTGCTTGGTTTCAAGGGGGAGAGGAGGCTGGTTGGTCTTGAACCAACCAGGCTGGTTGCAACAAAGCAACCGGCAAGGTGGGAGGGGAATTGATCACCCCTCCCACCTTGAGAGCAAGATGACCAAGACCAAGCGGGGCACTCTCCTCCCCCTGTTACCAAGGAGGAGGCGCCATGGGCTGGGGGGACCCAATCCCCCTTCAGCCCACCATCATTTCCTGTTGGCTTGGGGCAGGTGATGTCCCAGGCAACCAGAAAGGGATTTCATCACCCCTGCTGGTCACCTAGCTGAGGGAGAGGGGGGGGGCGGGCATGTGCACCGGTTACACCCCCCCTCCTGTGGGTTTTGGCCAGACCTAGAGGGAATCTGGGTCCAACCTGGACATTTTGAGGGCCAGGGGCCTGGTTGCAGGAGGCAACAAGGCCTGTGAGTGTACGGGAAGGGCCATTATGGTCAAAAGTGAGATTTAACCAGGTAAAATAGGCAGGTTGTAATAGACAACCAGCCAGGGTCTGAACAGCAACAAGGGCTGGTTCAGCCCAGTAAGGGTGGAAACACCAAGTTGACCAGTACAGGATTTTCAAAAGGGTTCAGGGACTAATGCCAAGTGGGCTGAGTAAGCCCAAACCAAGTAACAAGGCTTGTAGAGCCTGTAGAGCCCATTTGGGGGGGGGGATTTTTGCCTTTTTCATTTCATGACATGAGCTCCAGATGAGCACCATCTGTTGTATTTAAGGAGCTCTTCTCCCTGCTTTTTTTCACCAATTCATTGATCAATTCATTCACATTCACCAATGTGCCATTGCTTCTGCCTCATATTTAGGATCAATCATAAGACATTATTGTCTCAGCATTTCTTTTGATTTAAGTTCTGCTCTTTGACTAAGCTTGTGGGCCAATAGTTCTCACACATTATCAGTACCATCATCATCATTAATCCCAAGCAGAATAGACACTTATAACTTAATCTGGAGAAACTCAAAGACCTCACGTTTTCCAAGAAGATTTCCTATATCCCAGAGTCCAGCTCCACAAAGATTGTTTTGAATGGTCAAAACTATAGTGCTTGGTCTGTCTTAATGGACAGTGAGTTGGAAAAAATTTGTTGTGGGGAGAGTATGGATGCAGATGATACATTGATTAGTTCAGAGGTAGAGAAGAACTCTTATAATCTCATTCTTAGGCATTTGGATGAAATTCATATGACATGGGTTGCTGAGACTTTAAAACAGGAACAGAAGAGGATGGGTAGCATTGTATGGAAAAATGCTCAAGGCCAAATATGCTGGTAACTCTTTCCATCACAAGGGGATGGCCCTCAATAATTTGTTCAAGTTAAAATTTTCCAACTGCAAGCAATTTGTGGGGGAGGCAAGATCAAGTATTTCTAAGCTCAAGTCATCTGGGCTGAACATGGATCCTGAGTGTTTGTAACTCTTAATTCTTCAAAAGCTAACAAAATAATCTGAGTCCTTGGTTAGGATTATACCTCAATTGGATCCACTTCCTGGAGAAGAGGATTTGCTTAGAAGGATTGAAAAGGATGATCTTCAATTTAAGATGAAGGAGGGAACAGGAACTGCTCTGGTGGGAAAGACAGGGAAATCCAGGAAGAAGGCAAAGGCCAAAAGGGATTTATCAAAGGTCTTGTTTTATAAATTTCAGAAGAAGGGGGACTATGCAAAGGATTGCAAGGAGGACAAGAAGAGGAAGCAATCCAAGAAAAGTTAAAAGGAAGACAAATAGGTCAACCTTGCCATGGAAAATGTTGCTATAGTGGCATTGGATTTTTCAATGGAACAAGATTTTGAGGAACAAGCCCTTCACAAGAAGGCTAAAATCAATGAGGATCAAGAAATGGACTTGATTGATTATGAAGTATGTAATCTTAACCTTTAAAATGAGAACTTATCAGGAGCTGATAATTTTTCTTTCCTTACAGGAGAGTTGAAGGAGGAGGTTCTTGCTTTGATTGATTCTGGTTGTACAGACCACATGTTTTTTGAGTCAAATTTGTTTTCAGATCTTAGAGATTTTGATAGTGTTGTCAATATTGGCCAAAAAGTAAGAACAATTCAGATTAAGGGAATTGGAAAAGTTATTGTTGCAAATCACTTGGGTTTCAAAAAACATCTTTTGAAAGAGTTTTCTATGTACCAGATTTGCCTTATAACCTTGTGTCTCTTGGAGTTTACTGGAAAAAAGGTTTCCAGATTTGTTATCTTAAAGAAGATAAGTTTTTTATTGATTTGAATGGAAGAACTATCCTAAGTGGACAAGTTCAGAATAAGTTTCTCTGTGCAAACTTGTTCAAGGTTTCAGATCTGAGAACTGTTGCTCACAATAGAAGTGGACATAAGGTAAAGGACAGCAACTGTGCAAGTTTTACTTTAGGGGCCAAGACCAGGAATGTGTTCTCAAAGAGTAGAGATCTCACAGAAGTTCCTAGAGAGGAATTTTCCATTGATTTTTCAGGGCCATTTTCACCAGTGTCCCTTGGGGGTGGGGGGCAAAGTACTTCATCAATCTGGTTGATTCAGCAACTAATTATGTTTGGGTGAAACCAATAAGATCAAAGGATCAGACCACAGAGGAGGTTTCAGTAATCTTCAAAGTCTGGAAACAGAATGTTCTGATGAGGGAGATCAAGAGGGTTATTAATGATGGAGAGGGTGAGTTTGTGAGTAAAGAGTTTGAGAAGCTATTGAATGATTTTGGTATCACTCATTTAGTCACTACTGCTAGTACTCCACAAAATAATGGAATAGTTGAGAGAATGAATAGAAATTTATTGGACAAAGTCAGAACTATTATGGCTCAATATGGTCTACCAAAGTTTTGATGGGCTGAGTTGTTGTGCACAGTGTGTCTGTTGCACAATATTGTAATTTTTAATGGGAAAAGTCTGCATTATCTGTTTTGGTAGTTGCACCCCAAAAAATCACACCTAAGAACAATTGGTTGCTTAGTCTATGATAGTTTCCACCATAATGAAATGTTTGGAAAGTTATATCCTAGAGCCAGAACAGGGGCACTTGTAGGCTATGATTTAATAAGTAATTCATACAGGATTTATTGTCCAAGGACAAGAAAGGTTATCCATAGTAGTGTTGTCTTTTTCTGTTCATATTTTGTAACTGACAAATTTAGTCAGCTTTATTTCTATCTTACTGCTTTCATTAAGATATTAATCCTGTCTCAGGCCCCCTCTGGGGGCTCTCTAGTTGTCTTAACCCTGCTACCTTAGGCCCCCTTTGGGGTTCTCTAGTTTTCCATAAATACTGGTCCTTCCCTTAGACCAGGAATGAAAAAAATCTGATTACCAGACAACTAAACCGGAGTGTCCCTTCCTCCTTTTCAGATCAGTTACACTTGACTATACAAGTATTTTCCTTTTTCCCTGGCTCTTTTAGCCTCATTATTACTCCTCATTAGACTCCTCAATAGCCTACAACCATCCGTTCATCTCTCCATGGCATCATAGCCTTTCTTCAACTCTTCACGGTTAAAAGCCAAAAACTCATCCCACTAAGCCATCCAGTCAACTTCATTGTTCCAACTGGTTGTCCCATTGCCAATCTCATCAATCCCATCATCCTCACTATCCAATTTTGTCTCTCCTCTCCATCCCTATTCCTTCAAACCCTTCACAACCAATCTTTCTTATCTCCTTCCTCAACCAACTTGACCTCATTTCTTATCTCCCACTCATCTGGTCCTCAGCCTCATCCCTCATTCTCAATTACACTCATCACTCCGCCCACCACCATCCCGACGCTTATCAACTCAATACTCCCCTCAGCTCCTCTCATCTCCCTCCCAGCCATTCCCTCCTCTCACCCGTCTCGGCTTGACATCATCTCTGGCTTGATTCATTGGCTCAAGGTTCTCCAAACTCACCTAGCTCGCCCAAATCACCTTGAGACATTCAGGCCTCTCAGATCAGCCCCTCAATCGTCACCCTCTCGTCCCTTGGATCAGTTGACATTCATCAACATCACCTCCTTTTTCACACTCTGCGTCTGGATGGTCCCCTTCTTCCTCTTCTTGAGTCTGAGTGCTAGCAATAACGTCCTTCCCAACTCTACCGATCTACCACTCCTCTCGTCCAGCAAATCCACCTCATCATCATCACCCTGCTGCTCCCGCTTGTCTGCAACTCCCCTCGCCACCTCAATGGCAACCTCGCTAGCAACCTCGATTGCCTCTCAGCTGCCCCCCATCTGCGACCTTGCTCGCACCTAGATCACTCCTCCTTGCTGTTCCTCCTCCTCTCTTGCTGCCTCAATGCCAACTTCGATCACCTCTCAGCTCAACCCTAGTCGCCCTTGCTTTCCTATTGGCGTCTCAGATGCGACCTTGTTTGCCCCTCTTCATCTTCCATCCAACCCATCCATCTCAACCTTGGCCTATTAATTGGCTCCTCAATCATCTATTCTATTGTCTCTCATCTATCCCTCAACCAACTTCTCCATTTTGATCATCTTGCTTCTCTCAATCACCTCCTCTCCGGGTTCATGGTTGCTATGATCACTGCAGAACTGACTTGTTACTTGGTCTTTGATCTTGCCATTGGAAACCTGGCGGACCATCTGGTCTCTCTGGTCTCTTATCTTGGCTCATTGTCCCCACTACTTCCTTATCAATATGGTCTCGCTCACTCTCAAATCCCCTTTGAGTCCTCATCCTCAAACCCTTCTCGGATCCAAGGCCAATTCACTCCACCTGCAACAATTAATACTGGCCTAAAAACAGGCTCTCCGTTCTCATCATCAATGGCATCTGGATTCAATCTGGTCTGGATTCCAATACGCTGCCTCAGGTTTGGGAATGAATCAATCTTGCTTGAACCTTGAACATGATCTTGCTTGCTTCCAAATTTCCTTTCCTCCAATCCTTCCAACCTCAATTGCAACATTGCTTGCAATTTCTCAATGTCCTTGCAACCTCGGCGGCAACCTTTCTTGCTTCTCAGCCTTTTCCTCACTTTACCTGCGCTCTCAATCTTGTTGTCCCCTTGTATGCAACATCAATCGTATTCTCCTCCCAACTGCAACATCAATTGGCCCTGCCATCCTCAAACCCTTCCTTGACATCTCCTATCTCCTCCAAACCTTTCCCAATTGGAATGCCCATCAACCCCGACTCAATCTTGTCTCCATCTCTTGGTCCCTTGATCCTCCGACTTTGCTCCCTTCAACATCGCTTCTCATCCCGCCTTGCTTGCAACATTGATTGCCTCCCAGCTTCCTCCTCCCTCAACCTTGTCCATGGTTATTGTTGTAGTCACTTCATGCTTGGCTTGCTTGCCTTGATCTATCATCATTGATCAATCCTCATATCTCATCATCCTATCTCCTCCTTCCCATCAATCATCACCTCTCATCTGCCGGATTAGCTGGCGTTTATCAACATTGCCTTGGCCCCAAAAATCTCCAGCGTCGCACTAGCTCTCAGCCAAATCCACTCCATCACCACTTGCTTCATCTTCCCCATCAATACCTCCATCATCCTTCACCATTGATTATCGCAATCAATCCTCAACTGATTGCTCCATAAGGCTCCTTAACTGTCCTCCACCCTTGCCCGCTTGCTTTCAACATCTTTTCAACAATCCAATCTTGCCCCATCTTGCTCGCACCTTGAACGCGACCTTGCTTGCTTCAAAATTCCCCTTCTTGCTGCCTTGATGGTGGCCTCATTGCTCCCTTGCTTGCTCATCAACTTCATCACCCCATCTGCAACCTTGCTTGTGTTACATCTTGCTGCCTTCTGCAACCTTGATTGCCTCTCACCTCCGCCTTTGCTCGCTCAATCACTTAACCCTGCTTGCAACTTTGATCACCTCCCTTTTGCTACTCACCTCCGACATCTCACGCGATCTTGCATCCATCAACATTTGGGACTTTGGTCGCGCTTCATCTGCTACTTCTCCTACTGCTTCACTCGCCATCCCCGCTCATCATCACATATTCTCCCTCGCAACCTCGCTCTTCCACCTCTCAATATTGCTGGGTCACTTCTCATCCCCACATGGCGCCTTCACCCCATCTCCAACATTGCATCCTACATTCCTGCTCGCTTGTTCTCCTCCATCCACAAATCCTTCAACAACTCACTCCAATCCCCATCATCCATCAAACATATCAACAATCAACTCTCAACACCTTCAACAACATTCAATTCAACTCCAACAACACATCAACATTCCTTTTCATCTAGTATTGAACAGGCCGGTGTGTTGGAATCCTTCCCTCCTTTTGTTCAATACTATCTTATATCTTCCTATTCTCCACCCTCTTTCATTATTACAATCACATTCATTCATATTCCACACTATCACCCACCATCATTCAACAACTGTCACCCATCAACTCCATCACCATCACCATCACCATCACCATCACCATCATCATCCCATACCCATCACCATTACCATTATTCTCATCATCATCATCATCATCATCATCATCATCATCATCATCATATCATTCTCCCCATTAAGCTAGGCAACTATGCCTGAGGTCCTTGTTTCTCCTCTTAAAATAGGCTATCATTCCTCCCATATTAAGCTAGGCAACTATGCCTGAGGTCCTTGTTGCTCCTCTTAAAATAGGCTTTCATTCCCCATCTCATATGCTGACAAGGTGGTGTCTTGTCATCCTTTCTCAAATCTCATATCTCTCATTCTCATATTCTCTTCTCATATTCTCCTCTGAAATGTTGATTGGTCTCAAATTGGTTCCTAAATTTGTCAGTTAAGGTGGTGTGTTGTCTTTTTCTGTTCATATTTTGTAACTGACAAATTTAGTCAGCTTTATTTCTATCTTACTGCTTTCATTAAGATATTAATCCTGTCTCAGGCCCCCTCTGGGGGCTCTCTAGTTGTCTTAACCCTGCTACCTTAGGCCCCCTTTGGGGTTCTCTAGTTTTCCATAAATACTGGTCCTTCCCTTGGACCAGGAATGAAAAACATCTGATTACCAGACAACTAAACTGGAGTGTCCCTTCCTCCTTTTCAGATCAGTTACACTTGACTATACAAGTATTTTCCTTTTTCCCTGGCTCTTGTAGCCTCATTATTACTCCTCATTAGACTCCTCAATAGCCTACAACCATCCGTTCATCTCTCCATGGCATCATAGCCTTTCTTCAACTCTTCAAGTAGGGATTTAAAATTTGAAGAAAGTACCTTTCCACTCAAAAGTATTGAAGATAGTGCTGTTCAGGAATCACAGCAGGAAATAGCATTGGAGCCTATTTCACCAGCAGATGCTGTAGAGAATATCATGAGTGATTATGTTGAGATGGCAGAGGTGCCACAGGAGGGTTCAGTACCCACTTCTGGGGAGTCTGTGGAATCAGAACCTTATGAGCCTTCACCTCCAATTAGAAAGACTGGAAGGACAAGGAGACCTGTTTATAGTTATGGGGAATGGAAGTCCCATTATGCTTCTGCAGAATACAAAGAAGATACGTTTTGGGAACAATGTATGCTTAATGAGATTCTACAGTTAAGTTCAGAAATGGGTAATAGGGTTAAACCAAATAGCTTTAGCCAAGCCATGAATTCTGATGAAAGAGAAAATTGGAAGACAGCTATTTTTGAGGAATTTGATTATCTGGAAAAAAATAGTGTTTTTGAAGTGGTTAAGCAGGATTTAGTCCCAAAAGGAAAGACCATTGTTGGGTATAGGTTAGTGTTGAATAATAAGTTTGATACTAATGGAGTTTTAAAGAGATTCCAGGCTAGATGCGTTGCACAAGGATTCAAGCAGAAAGAGGGTATTGATAACCAAGAGACTTTTTTACCAATTGGAAGGCTGTCCACCTTCAGGTACATCATTGATTTAGAAGTGGAGTTGGGTGAAGAAATCAGACAGGCTGATTTTGTGACTGCATAATTGAATGCAAAATTTGGAGAGGAGGAGACTGTTTATTTGTCAATTCCTGATGGTTTCAAGGAATGGCTGGTGGAGACCAAGCCACAAAATATGAAGAAAATCTGTGTGAGAAGTTTCCTCTCAGAGGATAAAGGGGAATATTTCCCCAAGCTGTGTAGATCTCTGTATGGATTGAAGCAAGCAGCTAGGTCATGGTATAACACCAGGAGTAAGAAACTGATAGAGATTGGTTTCAGGAGAAGTGAGGCTGACCCTTGTCTTTTTGTGAGAAAGGATGCAATTTTGTTTGTATGGGTTGATGACATTATCATTATTGGTAATGGTAAAGAGAGAGTCATGGAGGCACTCAAAAAGGAGTTCAAGATAAAAGATCTGGGCATGGCACAACAGGTGCTGGGAATGAAAGTTAGTAAGAGAAATAATGGGATCAAGTTGGATCAAAACCATTATGTGTTAGCTTGACTTAAGTAGTATGTCTTAGGGGATGCAAAGGAGTTTGGTACTCCAATGCAGTCTAAAATTTGGTTAGAAAAGTCCACAGATGAAGAGCATCTGGAGTTTGTCCAATCCTGGAATAATTATAGGTCATCTATTGTATCACTGAATTATTTGGAGCAATGATTGCAGATATCTTAACTAAGGAGTCAGATAGAAACAAACATCAAGGTTTTGTATCTAGTATGTGTATGGAATCCCTTTTGGATTAAGGGGGTGTGTTAAAATACAGATGCACTCAGGTAATGTGCATATTAGTGTTTAATCCAAATGGGATGCACAATTGGGCCTCCACAGCCTATTGGACATCATGTGGGCAATGTGGGCCTATGTGGATGTTACTGGTTTTGGGCATTTGGGCGCCAAAACACGTTTTCCAGCTCCTTTGGGACACGGGCCCTTATGGGCCTGCAAGGGTGGATAGGCCACCCAAGCCAGATGGGCTTATTTGGGCATAACTGGGCCCAAGGTTCATTTTGGACATATTTGGCCAGACGGGCTGCCCCACCAAAGTATGTATTTTGTGACGGCCCATTGGGGCCACCACCCATGTTGCGGCCTGCTTGAGGCTGCTTGTTTATCATCTGAGCCCAATGGCCCACGCGGGGCTGTTGTATGGGGCAGGGGGCTCCGTTTGCAGTCCCCCCACCCCATTTTGTGCGGGGCCCTGGCTCAAGTCGCATTGCTTGGTTGGCTGCGGCTGAAGGGGCCGGTGGCCCCTGCCTCCCTCCCTCCCCTTGCTCCGTTGCAAGGGGGAGAGGAGCTGGTTGGTCTTTAACCAACCAGGCTGGTTGCAAAAAAGCAACCGGCAAGGTGGGAGGGGAATTGATCACCCCTTTCAACTTGAGAGCAAGATGACCAAGACCAAGTGGGGCACTCTCCTCCCCCCGTTACCAAGGAGGAGGCGCCACAGGCTGGGGGGACCTGATCCCCCTCCAGCCCACCATCATTACCTGTTGGCCTGGGGCAGGTGATGTCCCAGGAAACCAGCAGGGGATTTCATCACCCCTGCTGGTCACCTAGCTGAGGGAGAGGGGGGGGGGTCCACATGTCCACCGGTTACACCCCCCCCTCCTGTGGGTTTTGGCCAGACCCAGAGGGACTCTGGGTCCACCCTGGCCATTTTGAGGGCCAGGGGCCTGGTTGCAGGAGGAAACCAGGCCTGTGAGTTTATGGGAAGGGCCATTATGGTCAAAAGTGAGATGTAACCAGGTAACATAGGCAGGTTGTAATAGACAACCAGCCAGGGTCTGAAAAGCAACAAGGGCTGGTTCAGCCCAGTAAGGGTTGAAACACCAAGTTGACCAGTACAGGTTGTCAAAAGGGTTCATGGACTAATGCCAAGTGGGCTGAGTAAGCCCAAACCAAGTAACAAGGCTTGTAGAGCCTGTAGAGCCCATTTGGGGGGGAATTTTTGCCTTTTTCATGTCATTACATGAGCTCCAGATGAGCACCAACTGTTGTATTTAAGGAGCTCTTCTACCTGCTTTTTTCCACCAATTCATTCACCAATTCATTCACATTCACCACTGTTCCATTGCCTCTGCATCATATTTAAGATCAATCATAAGACATTATTGTCTCAGCATTACTTTTGCTTTAAGTACTGCTCTTTGACTAAGCTTGTGGGCCAATAATTCTCACAGTGCTTTAACCCATGAAAGCACCCTATGTAATCAATTTTTGTTCAACCACTCTTGAATTTGGGGGCTAGGCGGGTTGAATTGAACTTCTTGTGGGGGATTCTGCAGAAATTGACTTTCTTGGTATTCTTACCAACTTCAAAGGAGGATTCATTGGTCCAGATGACCTTCATCCAATCATTAATTTTCCAATGGACGTGTTTTCAAGCAAAATGAAGTTACCAAGTCTTTTTGGAGCCATTCAAGAACGGTTTTCTTGCAGAAACTTGGCAGTGAGAGCCCATTTGATGGGCGTATTGGAAGATTGTCCTGGTAAAGACTTTGGCCACAATAAAATTGGCCAGTCTGTTCAAGTTGGAACTTCTTTTGCCTCTCAAGAAACAACCAAGCTTCCCAAAATCCCCCTTCATGAGTTTTGATGGCTAACCCAATCACTTTTGGTCTTCAACAGTCCCTTATTGGTTAGATTGTTTTAGAAGGCTATAAATTGTGTATTGGTTGAGTGCCATTTTCTTGCTGATCTTGTTACTCAACATTTCACCCTTGTAAATCCCCACAATCCACTCCTTGACTTCATCCAATAGTTTTTTTTTTTTTTTTTTTTTTTTTTTTTTTTTTTTTTTTTTTTTTTTTACTTTTGTTGACATGAATCAATCATTGATAGGGAATTGGATGATCAGTTTGCAATTCAATTTGATAAAAAAAAACAAACAATTAATATTTTTTTTTTTGAAAAAAACAGTTTGATATGAGAGGAAATTGAAACTGACCTGATTGGATAGACAAAATCAAAGATGGTCATAAAGCTGAAGATCAATCAAAGATTGAGGTTGGGTTCTGAGAAAGGTTTCCAAGACCACACTCCAAATTTGGGAGTGTTGACAATTGGGCTCATTCTGAAAGAGTGGGACAGCTTTTGACCCCCCCCACCTGTATGGTGGGTAGACAGAAAGAATGGGACTGATTGAACTACAACAGTCAATTTATTTTCAGGCATATTTTTCAAGCTAAATAAATTGTTCAAAAAAAGGCATGTATTTGCATTTATTAATGGGAGTAGAAATTTCAGGATCTTGAATTTAATCATACAACAATTGAACTTTTGAAAAATATCAAATCATAATTTTTATTAAAAAAAATAAAATTAAACAGCACAAAACACTCAAAAGACATGCTGGAGGAATAATAATAAAAAAATAAAATTCTGTGCCATCAATATTTTTTCTTCCCAATGAGGGTTTGAGGGAGTATCAAAAGCAATGATTTTCATGAAAGAAACATTAATTTTGAGGATTTCTAAAAAAAATTCAAAAACCAACTTTGATTTATCTTGATTTTTCAGTGCCTTGGTAAGATGGTGATGGTAATTTTGAGATAGGTAGGTTGGAAGTCATGGAAACCACTTAGAAATGCTTATTAAAGCTCTGTGGGCATCTGTTATTCTTATTGTTAAATTATTCTACTCTCTTTCAGCTTCCAGGTGCCTTGAGCTGCTTGAGGTTTGATTTTCCTGAGGTTAAATTTGAGTTGGGCTGATTTAAATTGCTCTGAAATCAATTCCAAAAATTGCAATTAGCCCATCCTCTGTTGGTTTGATCATCTTGATCTTCTGAAACAACCCTTTTCAAACAGAAGACTATATATCAAAAGGAGTAACCATGAATCAGGATCAAAGATCAACAAAAAGATTCAAGCAAAATTACTTACCATGCTTGTTTTTTCAATTGATTGAGTAGTCAGACATCAAAATCAAAAAAACAAGTTGGTGGCAATTTGGCAATTATCTACATTGTTTAAAGTAAAAAGGTGTGGTTGCTTTGAAAAAAATTACTACAGCTTTTTTCTACCAACTTTACAGCACAGGTTCACTTTTGGCAGTTGAGGGCCACATATTCAACAAAAAGTGTTGACTCAAAGTCAATTGCATTGAGAAAATGGCATTTTGAAAACAGGATTGCTTGGAATTTGGTTTACCATGGGCTGGAGGTAAATTCAGCCTATGGGCCAAATTACCAGTCTTCTGGCTGGTGATTTGAGGTCAGCATTGTGGAATTGTTTCCTTGCTCCTGCAGTTGATTCACCAGCAGGAAAAACTGGGTGGATCTATGTGACATGGTTTCTGAGGAACTGGTCTGTGGTTCTATAAAAATTCTTCAATTTCCTGAAACTTGCAACTTGGAACTACTCAGTTTGCAAACCATTAAATTTTCATCTTCATTCTCATCTCTCAAAGACAATAAGGAGGAGATTGAGATTGAACCTGAAAACTATCAATACTAGATAGAGAGACCAAAATCAAGTCATTCTGAGTAACTTTACTGCACTACTCTAAGAGAGGCAATTTTGCTACTACTTCCTCACTAGGCTAGGTCCATTACCATCCATCCATCCACCATCCTCATCCATATTCACATTCTTCACCCATGAAAATAAGATGTTTACCAGTTGAATATTGATTGAGTCAGGCAATGATCACCAATAATTTCAATTTCTCTCCCAATCCATCCCAACATGGTTGGCTGCTACTATTCCCATCTCTCTAGACTGAACAAGACCTGGCCATCATATCCTTAATCTCCAATTCCACCTCCAATCTCCCTAAATTAAGAAAATATTCCCTCTCAACCTTCCATTGGAGACCTCATTTGGATCCTTTGATCCTCAAAACTGCCATCCTTGCCAGTCCTCAGTCAGTTCTCCTGAGCACTCAACCCCCCCCCCCCCCTGAGAACCAAAGTACTGACCTGACCCCCTACTTCCACTTCTTCAAAACTCTAATCCTTCTTTCTCCAGTCAAAAACAAAACCATTACTTAAAAAAATACTTCCCTCACTCCTCCAATAACCCTCCCACCACTCTTGAAGAACTTGTAAAGCCCATCCATCCTCCTCTCACAGTAAAGATGACTGTAACTTTCTCCTTATCAAAACATGAAAGCTTGTGTAATATTATTTATTGATTGAACTTTAAAAAAATAGAAATTAATTTCTGATTAAGAAATAATGATGTATTTCATCTATGGGAAATTTTGAATTGGCAACCCTACACAACTTGTTCGAGACCAAAATTGGGTTGTGTGGCACAACTTGCAAATGGCTGCTTCTGACCCATCTCAGTTTTGAAAGGCCACTCACAACCTCACAACCCATTTCAGTTGTGAAAAGCCACCCACAACCACAAGTTGGGTTGTGAGCGGCCATTCACAGCCCATTCCTGGTGTGCAAAAAAAAAGGAAGAAGAAAAGAAAAGATATTAAAGTTAAATTAAATTAAATAAAAATAAATAAAAATAAATTGAAATAAATTAAAAATTGAAAAAATAAAACAAAGACACCAAAAAAAGAAAAAGAAAATAAATAAAAATAAATGGGCAGCCAAAATAAATTAAAAATTGAACAAAAAAAACAAAAACACCAAAAAAAGGAAAAAATCAAACAAATTGAAAAAAAGAACAGATTAAAAGGGAATTCAAAGAATTTGACCACTCTGGGGCCATGAATTCCCAGACCACATAAATAAATAAAGAAAAACTCTATGGAACAGCCCTAACATAAAAATCCCAAAAATTGAATAAACAATTAAAGAGTCTATGGAACATCCCTCAAGTAAAAATTCCTAAAAATACAAGTTCAACTTGACTAGCCCTAAATTAAAAACACCAAAAAAGACTTATATCAAGTCCACCTTAATGGACATGTTACAGGCCCTAAATTAAAAACACCAAAAAAAAGAATCAAGTTTGACTTTTGCTAAGCTGATCCCATCACAAGAAGTAAAAATACTCCTTATGATGGGATCAGCCAAACACAAGTTGAACTGACTGACCAATTAAATCTCATTCAAAACACTAAAAATAATGATGTTAACTCAAAACACTTAACATAATGATGTTTAAAATTTGATAAAACTTTATATTAATAGAATTACAAGATTAGAATCAGAAACCAAAGACAAATGATGAATTTAAAATGATGTTTATAACTTAGAATACAAATTAAGTTGATCTTTTAGATGATTAAACCAAACAGAAACTTTTTTAGAAGTCAAAGAAACAGGTTCAGAAACAATGGGCAGGATTGGAATCATTTCCCCCTCAAGTACAAGATGAACCCAGTGACTATTGATGAAAAATAAAATGAAGATCAGCTCTGATTGTTCTTTTCCACCCATTTTCATAGGAGTATAAGTAAAACATGATTCCAATGAAATGAAACATATTTTTCTTCCATAAGTATTGGCTATTATTTGACCCATATCCAAATTTCAAAGCCATTTTGAAGAGGGAATCTTTTCATTGATTTCATTAACATCAAGTCTTTTTTCTATCTTTTCAAAATCTTTACTGCCTCCAAGGATCTTAGAATAGCATGCCTTATTTTTCCTCAATTTTTCAATCATTTCCTTTTGTAATTTAAACCATCCATGCTCATAATACCCAAGTGATTTTGCAATGAATCTAAATCCACAATTCCCATCACCAACTGGATCCCAAAACTCCCCAAAGAACTGATCAAATTTCTCAGGTATCTGATAGAGGTAATTTACTTTTGGCTCCCACAGTCCAAAATTACTTAGCCAAAATACTAATATCATTGAGGAAATCAATACTCACCAAAGATCAGCTTCTGTTGGACTCCTCCATTTATTCTTCTTCCCCCTTGGAAAAGGATTCTGATTCCAAATGAAGGGAACCTAATTCACTTTCAGTCTCTTCCTCTGAAATATGAAATTCAGATGAAGAGCCTTCCTTGCACTACAGTAATCATTTTTTCAACAGTTCATTAAACCATAAAAATGAACACTCAAAATAAAAGACTTACTATCTTTGGTCTTTTTGGATCCCTTTGAAAC
The DNA here is from genome assembly GCA_025617555.3 of Puccinia polysora. NCBI lineage: Eukaryota > Fungi > Basidiomycota > Pucciniomycetes > Pucciniales > Pucciniaceae > Puccinia > Puccinia polysora. Next base: position 3,736,055 of record CM062625.1, read on the forward strand.
TTTTTTTCCCTCTTAATTTATCTTTCAACTTGTTCCAATTTTGAAAGTCCAAAAAAATTAAATTTCAATTTTGGTCAACAGTTGTAGAGACTCCTTTGGGATTATATAAATAAAAGTAGCAAATAGCTTGCTGGCAGTCCTTGAAGAGGAATTTAGTATTACTTATACTCCTTTGGAGTATCAGTATATACTAAGAGTGGTTTTGAATTGCCTGCCCTTCTAGTACTATAGTAAGTCTGCACAATAATTTATTTAAATTAATGGCTGGTTTCTTTGAGACTTAATATAGGTCTCAGATCAGACCTAGATTAGTTATAATTGTTATTGGTAGGGTTTGTTGAAGAATGGACCAGATGTATTGGACTATTGGTTAGTTTATTGATCAGATATGTTTGATCTTAACCAATACCCCAATATTAAAGGGTTCAAGGGTTTATCAAAGGGATGTTTCAGGAGAGGACCCAAGGATGGGTTTACCCACAGGGGGCTAGGTAGAGGAAAAGGTTGGTGGTTGCTTTTGTTTGTGCTCTCTTTCTTTGTAAGGGTTATTTATTAATTGAAGGGTGGTTCTTCTTTAATTTGGTGCTGAATACTTAGGTCACAGAAGAACCCTTATTCAAGCACCTGTTGGGTGGTTTAATTGGCTAAAGATGGGTAATAACTTGGTTTCTGATTTCTTGTTTCCTTTTATAACTGATTCACTACTAATATTTTTATCTGGGTAGGTACCACAGATGGATGGGTTGATGGGGTGAGTAGGGGATGGGTGATGACTAGGCCAGATGGCATGAGATAAGATGGATGATACAACTTGGATAGGGCAGAGAGGCCCTCCTTAAATAGACAAATCCTGCCCCCAGGGGTGCTCAAGGCTGCCCCTGAGGGTTCTCCCTGTTCTGGTGAGAAACAGTGAGATACAGTTACATGAGGCATTTCTGCTGGTTGAAAAAATCTTGTACAGTTACATGAGGCATTTCTGCTGGTTGGGAAAAGCTTTTACAGGGGTTTCATGCATGCACAGCCTTGCATAGATTGCTGTTTAGTTCAGATAAGATATTTTTCTGTGCTGTACTGGTAGTTTATTCAGTGCTACTTGATTCTACCTACATGTATTGCTGTGAAATACTGTTGGTTTGTTTGGTTCTGGTTAAGGCTGGTTCCACTTCCCCCTACATATATTGCTCCTGTATACTTCTGCACAGCCTCTTGAATGTGTATTTGCTGCATGTTTGTTTTGTTCTTGCTTGAGACTGGTTTGACTTCCTCCTGCCTATATTCCTCCTGTATACTTCTGCACAGCCTCTTGTGTATTTGCTGCATGTTTGGTTCAGGTGACCAGATCTTACATGCTGCACTGCCTCCTGTATCTGTATTGCTGTATTCTGGCTGAGGTGACTGGATCTGGACTGGTTACACTACCTCCTGGATCTGTATACTGTATTTTGGATGAGGTGACTGGATCTGGCATTCTGCACTGTCTCCTGTGTCTGTATGCTGTATTCTGGATGAGGTGACTGGATCTGGCATGCTGGATAAAGTGACTGGATCTGGACTGGTTTCACTGCCTCCTATTTATGTATTGATGTATTCTGGCTGAGGTGACAGGGTCTGACAGATTGCACTTCCTCCTGTACCTGTATCTTTGTATGCTGATAAGGTGACAGGTTTGGTGTATGGTCCTTTTCTTGAGGGTAAGCTGGCACTGGTATGTACTTGAGGGTTTCCAAGGTATTTCTTATGTCTTCCACAGGGCTGTGAAACCTTGTTGGGTGTGAGTTTTCCACAGTTGGAGGTTTGTTGGGCTGTATCTTCTAATCCATGAGAGATAGGGGGGTACTTTGGCTGAGTGACTATGGGTTATTTCTGATGTAAAATCCATTTCTTAGGTTAATTTGAGGGTTTGAGCTGTTGTTACACTACAAAAGTGAGTCTGATGGCTATAGGACAGGTTTGGTCTACCACACCGTGGCTGGAACGTAAGACTTTTGGCTCAAGCCTTGGCTTGGAAATCAAATTTTCTGTAAAATTAACCACAGACTTTAAAATATCCAATTTAACTTGTTGAGGCTATCCCATAAGCATGGAATTTAAATTTTTCAAAAATTGGGATTCTTCAAGCACTGGATCTGTGTCATTCTTCCAAAAATAAAAACAATAATTAATCTTTCAATCCTGTGATTGTTGTCAATCCTCTCATTGGTCCCCTTCAAAAAACCCAAATACCCAACTTACTTCACTGGAAGGGTAATAGTCCAACTTCCACTGAGGATGAACATCCTCAGGCACAAAAGATCCTCTTGATGGTAGTATTTCACCTTAAATGTTCAAAAACAGAAAGCCCCTTGTTTTTGAATAAGACTCTGAGCGCACCTTGCCATCATGGTTGTGCTTTAAATTCTCCAATTGTTTGCCTATGAGTTTCATTGCCTCAATTGACAATTTGTAACCCAAAGGTAAAAGTTCTTTTGGAATAAAATTTCCTAACTTCATTCAAGATTTTTTAGCAAAACATGCACTGATTGGATTTAGCTTTCAATGGTTCCTTCCAGGTTTTCCACACATCCAAAATGTTCCCCAAAGATCCCACAAGTAATTGTTTGAAAGTAGCATGGGTCCCTTCTACCCAAGAAATTTAAAAAGTCTGGGTTGACACAAGTCCATGCCATTAAAAATTTCTCTTTTATAGGGAAAATTTTCTTTTACATATAATTGAGCACATCCTCATGGTCTTTTAAGAAATAATGTATAAAATTTTAAAAATAAGCATTCCCAGACAAGATGAACAGAAGAAGCAATAAATTGGCCTACTCTGAGTTACACAGCATTCACTTCTGCCTGCCCCTTTGTTTTAGAGTCCCCATACCTTTCCCACAGAATCATAAAACTTTGCCATCCTTCATTATCATTACTGGAGCAAACTTTAAAATTTGCTTGAATATTTTTAGAAAAGTGCCAGGAGCAAAACTGTTTATATGTCTCAGGGAACCTATGTTCACTAGAACAAATAAGTTCTTTTCACAGTCCATCACAAAGACTTTGGGAAGCCTCTTGGGATCATAAGCCAACTCCTTTAATGCATTCAAAGCCCAACTGTAAAACTCATACGTTTCTTTTTTTTATAAAAAAAGCCTTTGCAAAGGTTTCCTTGTTGTCTCTAATTGCTAAAACATGCAATAGAGAGATGTTGTTCATATTTTTATTATAATCAATATCCAACAAAGAAATATGATGGTACTTTTTGAAAAGTTTTATAGACTCAGGATTAGCCAAGAAAAGGGCCTCTAAGTGACCCTCTCCACCAATTTTTGACCTGGAAACCCACTGGGTTTCCTGGAGCATTTCTAATGGAGTTTCCATAAAGGCTTTCCCATCAAGTTCTTCTTGCTTTACCTTATGCTTACTGTTATAGATTTTTCTATCATCAATGTATTCTCCACCATCAATCTTGCTAAATTTTTTTTTGATTTGAATTGTATTGAGCCCATCTTTCATGCCTTCTTTAAGTTTATCCAAGGCTTGACCAGAGATTCTCCTCAGTTGAGGATGTACTGAGAGGTTTTCAGATGGTAAATAATTGTGTAGCCCATTTATAATGGAGAGATTCCACATGGGATCTGCTACTGTATGACTTTCAAAGATCATGAATTGAAACCCAACCTTCCTTGTGTGAGTTTGCCTTTGCCATTTTGTGAGGTTTGGCCCTTCATATACCCCAAATCTGTCACATGCTAGATCCACATATTTGTCTTTCCTTGACTTGAAAGTTGTAAAAACGTAGACATGCATGGCTGCCAATTTTCAACAATAAATCTTGGATTCTTTACTACTAGCAAAGGCTCTCACAGGAGGAGGGTCAAGTGGTTCTGGCACCTCTCAGTTACATAGTTAAACCCCACATGGTTACGTTAGTATTGATCAAGCCAAATCCTTCTCAATCAAATGACATATAAAATGTGACCCACCACCTTTAGTCAATTAAAGTTGTGAAGAAACGTCTTTTTCCTCAATTGTAACCCTAGATGAGGATAAAATTGGGGCTTCCAATTTTTTCATTCCACCTCCCTACCCAAATCCCTAGAATCCTCCAAAGATTTTTTGGGAAAAATTTTATTAAAGTCCCTTAACCTAGCCATTTTTAAACCAGGGGGGCTTGGGATTGCCCCTGTTCCCATAAACAAAAAAAAATTCAAATTTGTTATAATTATGGCCAGCAATTAGCTTAGGCAAATGAGCAGTATTTAAAGCAAAAGAAATGCTGGACACCTGGTGTCAATAATTGCTAATGGGCTCTCACAATGGGGAATTATGTTGGATGATATTGGTGATGAATTCAATTGGATGATGAATGAATGATGGAAAACAGCAGGGAGAAGAGCTCCTTAAGTAAAAAAGATTGGCCTCTTTTGAGCCCATGATATAACAAGCCAAAAGGCAAATTTTCCGCCTCAAAAGAGCTCTACAGGCTCTACAGGCTCTACTGGCCTTTTTACTTGGTTTGGGCTACATCAGCCCGCATGGCATCAGTCCCTGTACCCTTACAACCAGCCTATTCCGGTTGCTTCTGGTGTTTCCACCATTATGGGGCTGGACCAGCCCCTTTACTGTTCAATCCCCTGGCCAGTTGTCTGTTACAACCTGCCCTTTTACCTCACATGCTGGCTAGTTGACTTGTGCAACCAGCCCCTGGCCATAAAAATGGCCAGGTGGGACCGGACGTGTTGTCCCCCCCCTCTTTCTCACAAATCCCTGGAGGGGGTGGTTGAATCCCCCTACCAGGGGCCCTGGAGGTTGATACCCCCAGGGAATTGTCATAGGTAAGTGGGCTGGGGGGGTGGTCAAATTCCCTCCAGTCCATCACTCCTCCCCCTTGGTAAAGGGGGGGGGGGGGGGGGGAGAGCGCCCCTTGGACCCATGTTGCTTTGATGGTGGAGGGGTGATCAAATCCCCCCCACCGCCGGTCTCCTTGCTGCGACTGGCCCAGCCATCCTCCTGGGTGAGGGGGTGATGAAATCCCCCTCACCCTTACCAGTTGCCCTCCTGCGGCTGGTTTCTGGCTGGTTCAACCCAGCCAGCTGTCTCCTTCCTTCTTGCAATGGCAAGCAAGGGGAGGGAGGGGAGCAGGGGCTGCTGGCCCCTGCTCCCACAGCACTGACTGCCGGTTGCAAATGGCCGGGCCTGCGCGGCGTTAAACCATGGGGGATCCCCCGGCTGCGGCAACAGCCCCTTGCGGGCCGTTGGGCCCTGCATGGGCCAAATCAGGGAGACAAGCTTCCCCAAGCTGGACACAACCCGGGCAGCAGCCCCAAATGGGCTGCAACACGGGCGGTGGCCCCAAGCCCAAAACATGAGTTTAACATACTATAGCCAGCCAGCCCCTCCAGCCAAGTATGTCCAAAATAAACCTTGGGCCCAATTATGCCCATACAAGCCCATCTGGCTGTATTTGCCCATATACCCCTCTGGGCCCGTGTACCAATAGGCCTGTTTCACGCATTTTGAGGAAAGTTTCCCCAAATCCATGATATCCACACAGGCCCGTATGGTCCGTGTGTGTCCAATGGGCCGCAGAGGCCGACATGTGCATCCCATTTGGATTACACTTATATGTAGCACACGCGCAACTGAATACGTATTTTAACACATCCCCTTAATCCAAAAGGGGTGACATCCACATATTAGTCACAAAGCCTTGATGCTTGTTCCTATCTAAAGCCTTAGTCAAGATATCTGCAATAATCTCTCCAGTGGGCATGTAATCCAACAAAATCTCTTTGCAGTTAACTGCATTGCAAATATATTTATAGTGAGCATTGATATGTTTTGTTCTTCAATGGAACACTTAGTTTTGTGCCAACGCAATGGCACTCTGGTTATCAGAATAAAAAAACTCAAACCCTTGTGATTAAGGTATATCCTCTAAGACTTTTCTCAACCATTTTGCTTCCTGTGAAGCTGCTAACTAAGCTCTATACTCAGCCTCTGTTGATGAAAGACTTATTGCTGATACCTTCTGGGACATCCATGACACCAGATTCTTACTTAAGAAGAATACAAAACAACTTTTTGATTCCATAGTGTTACTATCTGCCCAACTTGCATTGGAATAACCAACAAAATCAAAGTTTGCTAACTTTGTGAAAAACAGTCCCAGACTGTGCGTTCCCTTAAGATACCTCATAACTCTCTTAAAAGCTGACCAATGCCTCATGCTTGGCTTCTCTAAGTGTTGCAACAAGACACCAATTGCAAAGGCAATATTGGGCCTTGTACACTGCCCAAAAAAATTAAGCAATCCAACAGCTGACCTGTAGTTGTTTCCAGATTGAATAAACTCCAGATACTCCTCATCTGTAGACTTCTCTAAACAAATGTTTGACTGCATGGGAGTACCAAACTCCTTTGCATCCTCTAAGCCATATTGCTTAAGAAGAGCTGCCACGTAATGGCTCTGGTCTAACTTAATACCATTCTTGCTCTTACTGACTTTCATTCCTAGCACCTGTTGCGCCAGACCAAGATCTTTTATCTTGAATTCCTTTTTGAGTGTCTCCATGACTCTCTATTTACCATTCCCAATAATGATAATTTCATAAACAAAAACAAAAAAAATTGCATCCTTTCTCACAAAGAGACAAGGGTTGGCCTCAGACGTCTTGAAACCAATCTGTATCAGTTTCTCACTCACGGTATTATACCACAACCTAGCTGCTTGCTTCAATCCATAAAGGGATCTACACAGCTTGAGGACATACTCCCCTTTATCTGCTGAATGAAAACTTATAACAAAGATTTTCTTCATGGTTTCTGGTTTAGTCTCTAAAAACCATTCACAAAAACCATCAGGAATTGACATATAAACAGTCTCCTCTTCTCCAAGTTTTTCATTCAAGTATGCTGTTACAAAATCAGCTTGTCTGATTTCTTCACCAAAATCCACTGCCAGAGCAATGATGTACCTGAAGGTGGACAGCCTTCCAGTTGGTGAGAAAGTTTCTTGGTAATCAATAACCTCTCTCTGCTTGAAGCCCTGTGTAACACATCTAGCTTTGAACCTTTTCAAAACTCCATTTGTGTCAAACTTCTTGTTTAACACCAATCTAGACCCCACAATGGTCTTTCCTTTTTGAACAGAATCCCGCTTAACCACTTCAAAGACACTATCATTTTCTAGAGAATCAAATTCCTCAAAAATAGCACTCTTCCAGTTGGCTCTATCATCAGAATTCATAGCTTGGCCAAAGCTATTTGGGTTAACCCTGTTAACCATTTCTGAACTCAACTCCAGGACTTCATTGAGCATAGACTGTTCCTGAAATGTATCTTCCTCATATCCTGCGTCAGCATAATGGGACTTCCATTCCCCATACCTGTCAACCGGTATTCTAAACCTACCCCTCCTTCTTACTGGAGGTGGAGGCTCATCAGGTTCCGAATGAACAGACTCCCCTGAAGCAGGAACTAAACCCTCTGGTGGAACATCTGCCATCTCTTCATCTTCTGGAACCACATGTTCCTCAGCCTTTTATGGTGAAATAGGTGCTAATTCTATTTCTTGCTGTGACTTATTCACAACAACATCTTCACTCCTTTTGAGTGAAAAGGCACTTTCATCAAATTTTACATCCCTACTACGGATAACCTTTCTTGTCGCTGGAAAATAGATCCTATACAATTTATTTATCAAATCATAGAGTACAAGTGCCCCTGTTCTGGCTCTAGGGTCTAATTTCCCAACCATCTCATTATGGTGGACACTATAATACACCAAGCAACAAATTGTTCTTAGGTGCGATGTTTTGGGGTACAACTTCCAAAACTGATAATGAGGAATCTTCCCATTAACACTTATAATGTTTTGCAACAGACAGACTTTACACAACAACTCAGCCCATAAAAACTTTTGTAGACCAGATTGAGACAAAATAGTTCTGACTTTTTCCAGTAAAGTCCTATTAAATCTCTCAACTATTCCATTATTCTGTGGAGTACATGCAGTAGTGACTATATGAATGATACCATGATCTTTCAATAACCTCTCAAAATCTTTACTCACAAATTCGCCCCCTCCATTGGTAATAACCCTCTTGATCTCCTTCATCAGACCATTCTGTTTCCAGAATTGGAAGATTACAGAAACCTCCGCTGTGGTCTGATCCTTAGATCAAATTGGTTTAACCCAAACATAATTAGTTGCAGTATCAACTAAATTGATGAATTATCTTGCCCCACCAAGGGACTCTGGTTTAAATGGCCCTGCCAAATCAATGGAAAATTTCTCTCTAGGAACATCAGTGCAATCTCTACTCTTAGAGAACACATTTCTAGTCTTAGCCCCCAAGGTAAAACTCTCACAGTTTCTTTCCTTTACCTTATGGCCACTTCTATTGTGAGAAACAGTGCTCAGAGCTGAGAATTAGAACAAGCTTGCACACAGAAGCTTATTCTGAACTTGTCCACTAAGAGAAGTTCTCCCATCCACATCAATAAAAAACCTATCTTCTTTAAGATAACAAATCTGGAAACCTTTTTTCCATAACACTCCAAGAGACACAAGGTTATAAGGCAAATCTGGTACATAGAAAACTTTCTCAAAAGAAATTTTGAAACCCAAGTGATTTTCAAGAATAACTTTTCCAATTCCCTTAATCTAAAGTTTTCTGCCTTTCTGACCAATATTTACAACTCCATCATAATCACTAAGATTTGAAAATAAATTTGGTTAAAAAAATGTGATTGGTACAACCAGAATCAATCAAAACAAGAACATCCTCCTTCCATCCTCCTAACAGGAAAGAAGCTTTATCAGTCACTGATAAGTTCTCATCTTTGAGGCCAAGATTACTCACTTCATAATCAATCAAGTCAATTTCTTGATCCTCATAAATTTTGGCCTTCTTGTTGGGACCTTCTTTGCCAACAACCTCTCCAATTGGACTATCCAAGGCCACCATTGAAACATTTTCTGTAGTGAGATTGACCTCCTTTTCATTCTCTTTGGACTTCTTCCTTTTCTTGGCCTCCTTGAAATCCTTAGCATAATGCCCCTTGTTCTGACAATTATAGCATAAGACCTTGGACAAATACTTTTTTTCCTTCTTGCAAGATTTTCCAGTCTTTTCAAAAAGGTCTGTTCCAAAGCCCCCCTTCATCTTGAACTGAAGATCATCCTTTTTGATCCTCTTCAGCACACCCTCCTCCCCAGCAAGAAGATCCAATTGAGAAATAATTCTGACTAAAGAATCAAACTCCTTTGGTAGCTTCTGAAGGATTAAGAGTGAAAAACACTCAGGATCAATTTTAAGACTTTTGACTTGAACTTAGCTATGCTAGACCTAGCCTCTGCTACAAACTGCTTAGAATGTGCATATTGTAACTTAAATATCTGATTTAAGGCTATAAACTTCTGGTGAACAGAATCACCAGCATACTTGGACTTAAGCAACTTGCAAAGGATGCTTCCCCTCCTTCTCTAATCTTCCCTAAGAGTATCAGCAACCCATGTCACATGATTCTCATCAAGATGCCTAAGGATGAGATGATAAGACTTTTTCTCCACTTCTGAACTGATCAAAATTTCATCTGCATCCATTATCTCCCCACATCAGATGTTGTCCAGCTCAATATCCATAAGGAAATCCCAAGAACTATAATTCTGAATGTTCAGAACTATCTTTTTGGAGCTAACATCAGGGATATAGGAAATCTTCTTGGAAAAATTGAGATCTTTGAGGTTGTCCAAAGTATGGTACAAAGGTCTATATGGCTTGGAAGTAATGATGATATTGGTACTGATAATTTGTTATGATTATGGCCAGCAATTAGCTTAGGAAAATGCGAAGTAATTAAAGAAAAAGAAATTCTGGAAACCTTGTTTCAATAATTGCTAATGGGCTCTCACAATGGGGAAATATGTTGGATGATATTGTTGATGAATTTGATTGGATCTGAATGAATGATGGAAAAAAGCAGGGAGAACAGCTCCTTAAGTACAAAAGATTGGCCTCTTTTGAGCCCATGATACAAAATGCCAAAAGGCAAATTTTCCGCCTCAAAAGAGCTCTACAGGCTCTACAGGCCTTGTTACTTGGTTTGGGCTACATAAGCCCACATGGCATCAGTCCCTGTACCCTTATGACCAGCCTATTCCGGTCATTTCTGGTGTTTCCACAGTTACTAGACTGAACCAGCCCCCTTGCTGTTCAATCCCCTGGCCGGTTGTCTGTTACAACCAGCCCTGTTACCTCACATGCTGGCTGGTTGCCTCATTCAACCAGCCCCTGGCCATACAAATGGCCAGGTGGGACCTGGGACACACCTGGGTCCTGTCTCAGACACACATGGGGGGGGGGGGTGTAACCGGTGGACATGCTGTCCCCCTCCCTTTCTCACAAATCCCTGGAGGGGGCGGCCAAATCCCCCTACCAGGGCCCTGGAGGTTGATAACCCCAGGGTATCATCAAAGGTAGGTGGGCTGGGGGGTGGTCAGATCCCCCTCAGTCCATTGCTCCTCCCCCTTGGTAGAGGGGGGGGGGGGGGGGGGGGGAGAGCACCCCTTGACCTTTGCTGGTGGGAGGGCAATCAGGTCCCCCCCACAACTGGTTGCCTTGTTGCAATGGGCCCAGCCACTCCATTAGGGTGGGAGGGTGATGAAGTCCCCCCCACCCTGACCAGTTTCCTCTTGCAACTGGTTGCTGGCTGGTTCAACCCAGCAAGCCATCCCCTTTCCCCTTAAAATGGCAAGCAAGGGGAGGGGGAGGATCTGGGGCCATTGGCTCCAACAATTGGCGGGGGCTTACAGCCCAGCCCAGCTTTGTGCCGTGCAGAGTTCCTTGGCCCCTTTGGCGTCTCCAAGAAAGTTTTCAGGCCCTGCGTGGGCCCTACCAAGAGAAACAAGCAGCCCCAAGTGGGCTGCAAGACGGGCAGCGGCCCCAATGGGCCGCCCCAAGCCCAAAACACAAATTAATTATACTTTTGCGGGCCAGCCTGTCTGGCCAAGTATGTCCAAAATGAAACTTGGGACCGAAAATTCTCATACAAGCCCATCCGGCTGTATATGCCCATACACCCCACCAGGCCCGTTAGGGAATGTGTACCAACAGGCTTGTTTCATGTGTTTTGAGGCCAGTTTCCCCAAATCTGCGGCATCCACACAGGCCCATATGGTCTGTGTGGGTTTCCAATGGGCCACAGAGGCCCATATGTGCATCCCATTTGGATTACACTTAAATGTAGCACACACATGAGTGCGTACATATTTTAAGACACTACTGACCTTTTGGTACACCAGTGTTTTTTCAATGGCCCCTGTGCCACTAAGGGGGCACTGTGGAAAAATTGTTGCACAAGATTTTGGCTCAAAGGTAAGTTGGTCCCATGGTGTGGATGATCATCAACCCCATTCAAAACATAAGGTACTTGAGTAAAAAAAAAAAAAAAATAAGTTTTTTTTGTGAATTGGTTGTTCTCTTGATCAATCCAGTAGTATGTATATTTTGTTTTTATTTTATTTTTTGAGGGAGGAGGGGGTAAATTCTGTGATGGTCAATAAGAAGAAGAAAGATAATATAACAAAAAAAAATCATAAAACTCAGAGATGGGATTTGGTAAGAAGATAAAAAAAGTTGAAAATAGTAGAAAGAAAGAAAGGGAAAAGAAAATCTTGGGAGATCTAGGAGTAACATTGTCAAACTGAAAATTTTTATAAAGAAAAAAAACTTACAAAATTGTGTATGATTTTTTCAAATCAAAGCTTGGGTTGATCCCTTAATCATCTTCCATAAATACTAAGATTAATATACATATAAATATGCAATATTTATCATAGATTTTGCAGCTTGGAAATTTTTATTAGGCTTGGAAATGCACACATTCTGGTAAGGGGCTTATTCAGTGACCAGCAAAACAGACCCTACCAAAAGTGCCTTATCCTCACCATCAGTTTTATTTAAATACAAGGCATCAACCACAGCCGGTAGGTTGAGCTTTCCAGAGGTCTTCTACCTAAATAAATCTATTCCATTTTATTAAAATAAAATGAAATAAAATAAATTTCAAATTTACCTAGCTACCAATCACTCCACCCCTCTAAAAAATTCTGTTTCATCCCCATTTTCTATAGGCTCATGACATCAAACATTGCTGGAAGGTCAAGCTTTGATCCCAACTTCATGCAACTGTTAGGTTGAGCTATTCACAGCCACCCTAACCAAACATTTTGCTTTTTTCCCCCATACATAAAGAAATATTGCTTGAAAATAAAATCCAAATTTAATCAGTTACCAAGAACCCACACCCTAAGAATGAAATTCCCTCCTCATCTTTCACAGCCCAATGACATCAACCAAAGCTAGAAGGTTTATTTCCAGAGTTAATCCCACCAAAACAATTAACTTTAAAAATTTCAACTAATTTAATTTTTTTTTACAAGAGAGTACATTGGTAATACCATCCATCAGGCCACATTTTCAAATCATATACATCTATTTATGGAAGGAAGAACATTCAATGAGGTAAGAAAACTTGAAAAAACATTTTGATTAAACCTCTTCTTTTTTCCCTATCCAGTGTTTATGTCTTAATTTCAACCAGTCTTGCAAAACAAAACCTAAAAAGTCCTGCTAATACTTGAACAAGTCTCCTAGCTTTTCATCCTCACCAAAATCAAGTTGAAAAATTAAGTTTGCCTTGAAATTCCTAATTTTTCCATATAAAAAATGTTATGAAACAATGAACTGGTCAATCCTTCTACTCTTCTCAAATATCACTCAAGTATATTAATAAAATAAAGTTATTTTTATATTTGAAAAATACTCAAAATCTCTTCCAGAAAATAGCACCAACACCTTCCTGGGAATTATTTCTGTGGCTTTTTTTTTCTATTGTAAAATAAAATGAATGACTATCAATTTAGGAATTCATATAATTTAGGTTTTTTTTAGATTTTTAACTACAATCTAGTGCCGCTATGGGGATCAGGAGACATCATAGTGTGAAAAATAGCTACCAAATGGCCCATGATTTTTTCCAAGAGCTATATCTATTCATGAAATATAACTTATTCAAACCAAAACAAAATCCTCCACAGATATTCCATAGAACTTCACCTTATTTCTACCTGTACCAATGGCAGTGAAAGAAGTAAGAAATCTTAATAATAACACTCTGTTTTTGGTTTTTTCCATTTTTTTATCTGGTTGATGAAAATCTTCAGGAAAGAATCAAAAATGTTCAACTGAGCTTTAATTTCATCCAATAGGTTTTAAATATCAATTGTTTTACCTACAATCAAGACAAAATTGTAAACACACACCTAGCTTTAATTGTTAATAGTAGTTTAAAGCTATCCTAAAATCTAGATTGAAATGAGTTTAATTAGTTATATCAATAATAATAAATACATGAAAAATCAACTTTTACCATGGATTTATTGATTTCCATGAGGATTTGAGCACAAAATCTGTCCATTGAAACAAGCAAAAATTTCATTGAAAGTTGTACCACCAACAGAATGGCCTTTGAGAAAGTCATACCAACCCAAGATTTAATTGTTTTGAAACTACCCCTTTGATTGGAGTTTTTAGTGGGAATACAAAAAAAACCATTTCAATATTTACTTCATAATCATTGAAAATAATTTCAAATATTAAAATGTCAGCACAGGTAACATGTAAGCTACTTTGATCATTTTAACCAAAAATCCAACTGAAAAAAAGAATTTTTTTTTTTTGGTAATTATACTCCCAGGAAAACTTGAAATCTTGTGGAAACTGTCAATTCTCCTGCTTAAAAATTTCAAAAATTCAAAATGAAAGGGTTATTCATGTTCAAATCAAAAAAAGAATTTCTTAAAGCCAATGGAAAAAAATAAATTCTCTAATGTACCATCAAACAAACTGGTTGGGATTTCCAGGATAGTTAATGATTTCCTTTGGCTGAAGCTTGCAATAAACATCAGGCCCTTTCAAATAAAAAAATGATTTTTAAATTTGAAATGATCTATATCATTATTGAACAGGTTTTCATTGCAGATTCCTTTGGGTTCTTCTTTTGAAATTGAAACAGGAAGTATCCATGAGGGGTTCCATTATTGATAGGAATTAGTGTGAGAAAACATGGGTTGTAAATGTATGATTCTTATCAATTCCAACCCATCTGGTTTAATTAAAATCAAAATATCATATAATAAGATGTTATCATGGCAAAGAAACATGGTCTTGGTTACACATTGTGGCTCTATCAAATTAGCACAAATTTTTCCCACTTATAAAAATGGTGATGAAAGTCATTTTGACCAAAATATAATCCTGTATGTTTGAAGTAATATCTCTTTTGGGTACAGATAACCAACTCCCTTACCCAAAAACAGTTCAAAGGGAAATTCATCCAAGCCTATTGTGCCTCTTGGATTTCATAACCCAAACACAAACACAATGAGCAATTCTACTCAGATTTTTTGATTAAATCAATATATATATATATATGTATATAAACCATGGACTTCCAATTATGGAAAGTTTATTTCATTTCCAGTCAAGCACATAGAGGTGTTATATGCATTTGTTTAAAATATTTATGAAAAAAAGTGGGAGGTCAATGTTATTCAATATTCAAAAGATTTTATAAGAGGGTGTGGGAATAGGGAGTCATGAATGCCATTTGATTTTTTTTCTCTTAATTTATTTTTTAAACAGCCAGAAGATGATGTGTTACTTTATATTCTAGAATTTTTATTCTATTGGTTTTTTAAATCATCATTTCCACTTAATAATTTGCTTATGTTTCTCTGATTTTAATTTTGACCAATATGATCACTTGGAATTGTAATGAACCTTTGTTAGTGTGCATAAAGTCTACCATATCTAATCATCAGAATGTGGTTGAGTGGCTAGAGGGAATTGAATAAATGGTTTTTAAAACATAAAAGAGAAGATTCTTCCCTCCTAAAGAATGTTTTAATTTACATGCAGAGGTATTCCTTTGAAAAAACTTGGTATCCTAAATATGTAAATTGAAGCTTCCTGAGAGAGGCTTAAAGTGTTCTTCTTGAAGACACATATTTCTGGCCAAATTTAGTAAAAATAAAACCTTTCAATGTATTATTCTCAAAATTTTTAGGATTCTTTCAAAACTCAAGTGGGAACTGCAATCATAATGGATGTTGGTATATTAACTGAAAGATCCTGAATTTCTTTGGATTATTGAAAAATCCTGAAACAGGTTTCCCAATAATAAATATCACCAATTTGGATATCTTTGATGTAATCTGGGTTTGAGGGCCTCAATCTGAATTTTTATTAATCTTTCTAAAACCAGAAAAATATTCTTTCAATGTAGTCTGTTCTAAATAAAACTGAGAAAAGAAATGGAGACATAGGAAAATGATGGGGATGTGAGTTAGCTTGAGGAATATAATCTTCATGTCAAGGCAAATGATGTTTGAACAAAATAAATCTTGCCAGAAGGTCTAAAGTGTGGATTTCTGTGTGTATTGGTCTTCCTCCTGTTGCTCTTTGTTTGTGGAAGTTCTGAGGGCCCTAGACAGTGGTTGGGTGTAGTGGAGTGTTTATGAGGCTCCCCTTCTTGGCTGATTCTTCTGTTGGTTGATAAGCTTTTCTGTGAATCATTTGACTGAGTTTTGTTGTTTTTTATCCAGGGTTCTTTCTGGATGTCTTGGTTCTAATTTTGATTGTTTTGATCCAGGGTTCTTTCTGGATTTCTTGGTTTATTCTGGTCAGGCCTGGGGAAAATCTTGAGCTCAAATCAGGGCCTACTTTCTAGGAGCCTGGGGACTTTTTGGCAGTCAGTTTTCCTGGCTTGTTAGTCTGTTGACCTCTGCAGTTTAGGTACCAGTCTAGAGTAGCTGGTTGAAGGATTTCTGTGAAATTGTGGTCTAGGGAGCTATTGCAGTTATGGAGAGGATGAATTTTTCTTTGATTGGTCAGTCAATTGATCATTTATTTCTTGGTTTGTTGGTAGGTCTTGATTTTTTTTCTTTGATCAATTTCAGTTGGATGATGCTTGATTGTTGGACTGGCCTGATCTGTTTTGGTCTCTTTTCTTGTTGAGCTTGAAATCTTTCTCTTGATCCACTGGTTGATTTTCTGTCTTTTGGATGGAATTTGAATTGGTTTCCAAGACCAACCTGAAATATATTTCAATAGGATCACAAGAGTGAGTAAAAATTTAGAGGATTCAGAGAGAGACATAATAAATGAAAATAACCAAAAAGGTTGCACTGGAAGAAAGCTATGAGTAAGAGAGTGAGATAGAATGATAAATATAATGAAGACTTGCAAGACTGTGAGACAAGGAGTGGTTAGTGACAGTCTTGCAGTACTCAGACAAGTTGGATGAATGAATTCACTGATAGCAAGTGGAAATAGCAAAGAAACCAGTTAAGATAAAATGATCAAAGAGTTGGAGCGCCTTTGATAACTGTTAGAGGGAAGACTGAGTGAGAAAACTGAGTAAGGAGTTTATACTTGTTGCTCTATTCCTCTTAATGTTTAGACTGGCTTCTAGGCTTTGTGAATTTTATTGAAGGAGGTCGTGCTGTTGAGGATTGATGAAGATGAGCTTATGAGTCTTGAGGTTAGTATTGAGTTGTTGTTTTGGATTGATTGTAGTTGATTGACCACTGAAAATCGTGGAGTATGTTTGCTGATAGTTGTCTAAATAGAGGTAGCTGAATATGAAGTATCCAAAGTTGACATGCACGTACCTGATAGAGTGCAAAGCCACCTGAATGCAGCGGGAAGTAAGGATTGTGAAAAAGTAGGAAGTAAAAAGAAAGATGATAAGAAGGAGAAATAAACAACTAACAAACAAAAAATGGATAGTAGATGTAGAGAGCAAAAACAGAGATTTGACACAAGAGATTTCAACACATCCCCAAAACTCCAAGGTCAGTGAAATATGGAACTGAATGTGTTTACCAGCCTGACTTTTGAGGTATTTTTGGCTGCTTTGGTGAGTGCATCAGTGCTCATGGAAAGAGATGGAATCAATTCAACATCAATGAGTCCTAGTTGGAAGTCATCTTGAAGGCTCTTAGTCTTGATGTCTATAGGCTTTGCATTTGAGCAGGAACCAAATTTCTTGATTTTATTGTTGAGTACTTTATTGTAAATTGTATGAAGCAGGTATTTGAATGAGAGAGTATAGATGTCTTTGATGAGTTTCTGAAGCCAACACGCTTTGAGATGACAGCTGGAGGGAGACACAAACTTGGACTTGGTTGATGAGTGGGTAATGCATTGTTGGCATTTTCCAGTCCAGTACAGCAGACTCCCTTTAAAGGAGAAAATGAATCCACTCTGGGAGATCAAATTCTCAGGATTGTCCACCCAGGTGGCATTACCTAAGCAAACCAATTGGTCTGTGATTGATTGAGGACCTATGGTGAGTGTCACATTCTTGGTACCAGAAAAGTAGTCCAAAACATACAGGAACTCTTGCCAATGACTCAAACCTGGTTGTTTGCAGTTTCTTGCTAGACTTGAGAAGGCAAAACTGATATCTGGGAGAGCCAGACCAGTGATGAAATTAAGCCAACCTATGTGGGAGTGGTAATTGAAATTCAGGGCTAGAAAAGTGTTGTGATCTTTGTCATTGGAAGTCCTGAGATGGAGGCCTGGTGTGAGTGGTGTGGAGACAGGCTTGCAATTGCTTAAATTTATTTGGTTTAGCCCCTTTTCAAGATGCAGGTGTAAGGAAAAATCAATCAGGCCATCCTTCTGCACAACCTTCATCTCAAGAAGTGTGCTGAGCAGATGAGGTGAAGAGTTTTTGAACCTACCAAGGAATTCCTTTTCAAATTGTTTGATATCTCCTGTAACTATCAAATTGTCCACGTGGAAGAAGACAAAAGTTAACCTGTTGTCCCCTATGTAGAGAAATGGGTTGAAATTGGATTCTTGATCCATCCACTTAGCATTCTGTACCAGTTCCTTGGGGCTTGCTTCAGTCCATATAAAAATTTATTGAGCCTCAGGTATTTAGAAGTTCTGTTGCAGCCATACAGAGTCTTGATGAAAACTTGTTTGCCAAGTTTTGAAGAAAAGAATGCTCCCTTTATGTTGAGCCGGAGGATTTAAAGATTTTTTTTTTGTCTGCATAGGTTAGAAGACCTCTCAGAGAAGTGGTATTTCCTGTTGGAGCATATGTTTCAAGGTAGTCAAGACCATATCTATAGTTGAAGCCCTGTACACAGAGTTGGGTCTTGAAAATTGGAGCTTTGCCATGAGTGTTGTTCTTGATTTTGAATACAGGGACAGTTTTGAGTGGGTTGGTCAAGATGCTTTTGTCTGCATCCTACCAGAAACCTTAATCCTCTATTTTACTGAATTCCTTGAGTGTTGATTTCCTCCATTTGGGTATGTTCATTGCCTCCTTGAGAGATGTGGTAGGTTTATCATCAAGAAAACCATACCAATTGTGTTTTGAAAGATTTTTTATATTTCTCAGATTGGGTTTTAGGCTGTTTTCCAATGCTGAGTTGCTATCAGAATCCAAGTCCAATTCTTCTTTTATAGGTGGGGTAAGATTGTGTTCTACAGAAGTTGGTTTGTGAGTTGTAATTTTGGTTGATTCCCTTGGTTTCTGAGTAGGTGAGAAATTTGGTTCAGCAGTATCAACCTTGAGATCTTTGGTGTCAATTTATATTTTGATGGGTTCTTGATTGTTGAAAATGACATTTTTATTTTCAAGAATTTTTATGGTGGCTTTCATTATCTTGTATGAAAGGGGAGCTTGATTGAACCCAACCAGGACTCTGGGTGCACCTTTCTCATCAAGTTTGGACTTGATTTCAGTGGAGTTGAGCTGGTAGGTGACCATGGTTCCAATTGGTTGAACGTAGCCAGTTGGAAGGTCTCTATTTTGCATCATCCTCCTTGGAGATTCTTTGCCCTTACGCTTTGGTATTTGATTGTGCATAAGGCATGAGCTCGATAAAACTTTATGCCAGAAAAATTTTGGTAAGTTGGATTTAAAGATGATTTCTCTGGTGGATTTGATGACAGTTATATTTTCTTGTTTGACCCATAAATTGTTCTGTGAGTGATAAGTCTCACTCACAATTCAATTAATGTGCCTGGCTCCGTAGAAACTTTGAGGCTTGGCATTGACAAATTCTCTGCCTCCATGGGAGAAGACCTCAGCAGAATAGTTGTTGCTTTTTCTGTCTTGGTTTTCAATGATGAACATGATTACTTCAGCCGTGTCACTCTAAGATATCAGTGGAAAACATGCTATGTAACCCAAGTGCAAATAAATCAATTTGAGGATATAGCAAAATCCACCTTTTTAAGTTGTGTTTATAGGTCCCATCAGGTCCAAATGGATCATTTCAAAACAAAAATGAGCCACCTGCTGTTGGATATTGAAGTATTTGTAGTTTATTCTTGCCTTTTCACAGTTGAGAAACTTTAAGGCTTGTTTTTGATCCGTTGGAATTGTCAGATTGAGGTACCTTTCCATCCTGTCAATGCTGGAATGCCCAAGTGATCTATGTATCTGCAGGAGTTTTGAGCTTGAGTAGTAAGACTTCTTTTGCTTGGTTGAAATGTCAATTGCAAACAGGTTATTGATAATTGAGCCCAATAATATAGTTCTTCCTTGTGACAAGAGACTGAAAATTCTCGGCTTTTTTTTTGAGTTTACACTGAGGAAACTCCTTGAGTTATAAGAGAACCAAGGGAGATGAGTTTTACAGTAGACTCAGGAACCCAGACTGCATTGGAGGGATTCACGTTGGCATCCTTGGTTTACAAAGCAGCGTCCCCTGTTCCTTCAATTAGGATGGCTGTATCCTTCTTTCCTGTTTGAATCCTTTCTGTCTGGTTGCTCTTTGGAAGAGTGATAAATGTGTCTGGGTCAAAAATCATATGAACAGAGAATCCAGAATCAAGAATCAACCGCTGTGGGGTGTGTTTGTCAAGCAAGCTCATTCCGCAGAAAAAAGAATAAAAGGGGGTTTCATTGCTATTCTTTTTTCCCCCCTTTTTTCCGCAGGTGTGGGTTTTTGGAGTTTTGAGTTCAGGAAATTCAAAGCAGCATGAGCTGGCGGGATTTAAGGTAACAGCAGGAGTGTTCTTTCCATTCTTGCACCTTGGCCCTCTATGTAGTGCTATGTTGGTAGGTTCAAAGTTTTTGGCTTGGGCCATTGCCTTGTTCTTGTGTTGAATGAGGTGGTTAAGTAATTTGTTGATCTTAATTTTGGAGGTTGATTGCATTATCTGTGATTTCATAGCTTGCATGGTTGTTGGAAACTTGAAGAAAACCAGATATGTGACTACGTCCATTGGTAGGTAAATCCCAATTTCAGACATTTTCTTCAAATATGCCTTGAACAAAGTAACAAAGGCCTCAATGTTGCTCTCCATGGACAGGTGAAGGAACAAGTTGAATACTCTTGCTGTGTTTTCAGACTGTGAGGAAGCAAAGTGATCCTGAGTTGAAATCCAGATATTTTTGGCATTGTCTTTGTTGACATTGTCAATGAAATTGTTGTAGGTGCTTGAGTAAAGTTTGGAAATAATGTGTGCAACAAACTCCTGATTAATGTCCTTGTCTACTTGTCTTAGCTTGTAAGGATCACTCATTATGTCAAAAATGCAACATAGTTTGAATAGGTTTTCAAATTTCTTTTGCCACATGCTGTAGCTATTGGCTTTTAGTAGTGGCCTGGATTCTATTAGAGAGTTGGTGGCAGGTGACTTTTAGTTTGTTCCCGCCCCCCTGATCCTGGCTTGGAAGAAGGCCCCGGTGTGGTGACCAATTTGGGATACCTCAGGAAAAGGGAATTTTTTAATTTTTTTTATATATAATCCTTTATCCAACATAGTCCATAAAAAAAACAGTATGCTCTGCTATCCCTATGACAAACATTTAATTTTCCCCCCAACTTTTTCCTGTCCTAGAAAACTAGGAAGGCCTCTCCAGGCTCTCAAATCCCTTTATCCTCTGTTCAACTCCTTCTTGCTGCACTTGCTCCCTGACTTTTTGATCAAGCGCCCCCGCAGATGGCCATCAAACTCATTGCCAGAAACATTTCCATCATCATCCTTTCCAATTTTTGCCATCATCTTCAGAAAAAAACAATGAAGACCGTCTCAACAATCCCCTCTCAATTTCCCGCCTTGGTTTCTACCAACAATTGCCTCTCAAATGAAATCATCCTCATTGCGCACAAAGAAAAAGACCACCACTCAAATTAAACGCCGTTGCACGCCATTGTCCCACCTAATCCAGGACACCTCAGGAAAAAGGGGATTTTTTTTGATTTTTTATATACATGTTCTTTCATCCAGCTTTAAGCAAAAAAAAAAATGTTACTATGGGGACTCTTCCTCTTTCCCTATCACAACTCCTCCCTATTCTAGTGTTCTAGGAAGGGATCTACAGGGCTTTCAAATTCTCACATCCTCTGTTCAACCATTTCTTTTTAGGCTTGTGGCCTGAATTTTTTGGCCAAGGGCGCGCAAATATTCACTCCCTCCCTCATTTTTGCCATTTTCATCCTCATTGGTGATAACAACAAAGGCTGAAAATTGTCCTCATCCTGAAACCAATCCTCATCATCTGGTTGGCTGTTGGTGTTTCCAACGGCAATCAATCATGATAGTCATCAATCTCCCACCAACTGTTGCTCTCAATCCCCATCAATTCATCAATCCTCCTTCACTGCGGTTGTTGGAGCGGTCACTCACCACCTCAATCCTCACACCCACCATCCATCTAAACACTCATCAAATCCAGCTTTGATCTTCCCACTCTCATCATCCCAAAACCCCTGCCTTGCTCATCTGACAGATTGCAAGCTGTCACTTGTGATTGTTGGTGCTGTCCCCAGCACCTTTGAGGACGCCCATAAGCAAACCTCCACTCAATCCTTGCTCCTCTCTGCTTGCAACTGAAGTTGACAACAGCATCATCATCCTCCCTCATTTGTCCATGTTCCAACCTTCTGAAACCCATCACTGCTTGCACAACACTCACCATCCCCAACTGCTGTCATGCACATGCATCCGCTGCCCGCCTTCATCCTTTATGCAGGCTGGTTTCCTTTTTTCTCATCTCTCATTTTTGTTTACATGTCATGATCTTCCTGCCAACATCATTTGTTTGTTATTGTCATTACTACTATCTCATTATAAAAAAAATTTTTTTTCTGCTCTCATTGGTGGTTATCCCTTTTAAGTAGTCTACAGGGACTCTTGCCCATAAAAGCAGGGGCTCTCCCCTGCCTTTTGCCAAATTCATGATATATAATCATAACTATAATCAATAAATAATTCTGTGGGGTCCTTCCCCTTTATCCAAGAATCCTTATCCTGGGTATATCTATGATTTCCCCTTAATCATTGAGCCTCCATACTAAAATTTTAATCTGTCCCTCCATGGGCCTTGTTTGTTATCACCAACCAATTGCCTTGCTTGTTGAATAAGAATTCATTTGATTGAATTTTTGAGTGTGCTATACCCCTCTGAACCCTTTCTCAACCATACTGGTCTGATCATTCTTATGATCATCTTTCCAGAACCAGCCAAATTTCACTGAGAGGTTTTTTTAAGCTTGAAACCTGGAGTTTTCAACCTCCCTCTAGTTATTTCAGGTTGAATTCCGCCATATTATTCTTGAGTCCCTTGATAATTATTGGTTTATTCTTGTTCAAAATTGTTACTGCATTGCTTCTAGAGCTTCATAAAAAAATTGCTTTGTTTTGGACAACCACTGACAGTTATCTGGTACCCTTCAAGCGCTTGATTGCGGAGAGTTGGGCAGGTTTGTTGAGAACCTGGAGGTTGGTTGGGATTGAGTTGATCTTTCCTAATCTTCTGCTGATAACCAGAGTTATTAGCTTATGGGTGTTGTGAATTCAAACTGCCTTTTTCTATTGAACTCTGAACAATCTTTAACCTTATTTTTTCAGGTATTTTCCCACACCATCTTTCCACAGATAGTGTTGTTCATAACTAATAATTAATATCAAACTCATCCCTTCCCATTGATTCCTCATTCATAATGTTCTGGACCTTGATTCTGGTTACATTTAAATATTTTTGTAACGCTCAGGAGGGAAGCCTAAAAAGCACCTTTCCCCTCCATAGAACTGCATGCGGCTCAGCACTGTTTGGAGTCTTACAGCAAGCCATTGTTTTCCAACCCAATCACCATTCAATCCCCCTTCAAACAAACAATGCTTGCGACTTTCAAACATGTACTGTTGCCTGTCCCAAGTCTCTTCCATCCTTCATTCTTTTTTGCAGCTGCTCATCAACTCAATGGTGCCCATTAGTAACTGCTTTCACCTTGCAATCATCAAATCACCTTCTGCCCAACTGTTGCCTGTTGCAGCCTTGCATCCACAAAGCAGCAGATGTTCATCCACCTGCCGCTCATCTCTGTTTCCGGGATGGTTTCTGTTTTTCCTCAAATGTTTTTTCCATCTTCCTGTTGCCATTTTGCTTTTTTTCATAACTATTTTCCCTGAAATCCATCTTTCATTGTCAAAAAATAAAAAAATAAAAATATATATGTATATATATATTTCCATGCTCATTTGTGTCATCTCCTTGTAAGTAGTTCACAGGGGCCTCTTTTCCCTAAAATGAGGGGATATCCCCTGCCTTTTGCCCTTATCATATCTATCATCATCATTTTAATCAATCAATAAATCTGTGGGGCCCTTCCCCTATATCTGAGCATCCTTATCCTGGGTATATCTTTTGATTTCCCCTTTATCCTTGAGCCTCCATACTCAAATCTTTTATCCATCCCTCTTTGAACTTGTCTTTTATCACCAAACAATAGCCTTTCTGGTTGAAGAAGGACTCATTTGATTCAATTGTTGAGTGTGTTATACCACTCCTTGATCCCCTTTTTGACCATAATGGTATTGATCATTCTTTGATTATCATTCCAGAACCATTCACTTTTGACTGAGAGGTTTCTTTAAGCTTGAAAAATGGAGTTTTAAACCTCCCTTTATTTCTTTAAAGTTGAATTATGCCACACTACTCTTGAGTCCCTTGAGAAGTTTTGGGTTATTCTTGTTTGAATTTGTCATTTCTTTGCTTCTATAGCTCGATAAAACAAATTGCTTTTTTTACAGCCACCCAAATTTATCTGTTACACTTCAAGAACTTTATTTTGAAGAGTTGGGAAGGTTCATTGAGAAACTGGAGGTTGGTTGGGATTGATTTGATCTTTCCTAATATTCTGATGACAACCAGAGTTATTAGCTTGTGGGCATTGTTACTTACAACTGCATTTTTCTACTGAAATCTGAAAAAAATTAACCTTATTCTGTTAAAGTCCTTTTCCACACCATCTTGCCACAGATAGTGTTTTTCCATTGCTAACAAATAATATCAAACTCATCCCTTCCATTGATTCTTTATTTACAAGGTTCTGGATCCTGATTCTGGTTACATTTAAGTATTTTTGTAACACTCAGGAGGGCAGCCTAAAAGGCAGCTTTGCCCTCCACAGAACTGCCTGTGGCCCAGCACCCTTTGGAGTCTTAAAAATGGTCCCCCGGGCCGGGATCAAACGAGCAACCTTGGGATTTACAGTCCCATAAAATTTTGAATCAAATTCAAAATCCAATCCTTTTCTTTTTTCTCTGTTTCTCTTTTCTTGAATCTGATCCATGGAGGCAAATTATCCCAGAAGTAAGTCCTCCCAAATGTGTACCATCTGGGAAAGATTGTTGTCCTTTTTTGTGAAATACTACTCTTGGCATACTTGTGAGACACTTTGGAATTGCTCTCTTTGGATCCTCTAGGAAATTCTGTTATTCTAAATGGAATATGCTCGTACTCCCAACACCTCTTTTTGACCAAGGATGGTCAAGATCAAACCTCAGAACAAGAATTTAGGGCTCAACAGGGTAAATGTTGAACAGTTTTTGGACTCTTACAAAATTGCTGCTGAAGTAGATGGGGAAAGGAAATACAATATGGCCTTTCAGTTACAATTCTTTATCTCCTCTGATGAAGTCATGGAATTAATTGAGTTGTTCAATGGATTTGAATACAATAATTGGATGCTCCTAAGGAAAGGAATTTTGGAATATTGGGGAAAAATAGATGTAGCCCAATTTACTTTTCAGGACCTGGACAATCTTGTAGCTCAGTGTATCTCCAATGGTTGTGTCTCTTCAGCCTCTGAGTATCAATCTTTTAGGAAGTCTTGGGACCCAATCTGAAATTATCTTATCCAAAAAATCACATTGATATGGTGGACAAAGTTCCAGTGTGATTTTTTCAATCTTTTTTTCTATCAGTCAAGAAAAGGATTAGGCATGAATTAGTGAAGTCTGGATCAATGATCACCACCAGTGATAATTTATTCAAGCTCCCTGTTTTCCTTGTCCTTAGGGGTACTGTAGATGAAGTTATGACATTTCAAACAGCTTTAAATTTAAAAAAGCCTAGAACCACTGAACCAGTCCATGCTCCTTCTTTCAAATAATCAAAAAAAATAATGAATAAGATGGAAGAAAATTGCAGGCAAAAACCTAATCCTCAGTCAAACCAGGAATCTCCTACTATAGAAAAAATCACTAAGATACTCTGAGCTTTTGGGAGCAAAATCAATCAAAACATTTCTTCTCTTGCTAATCCTAAACCCTCCATTTTTGTCCCTAAATATACTCTGGTCTGTTACAACTGTCATAGGGAAGGTCATGGAACTAGAAAATTACTTGAAATGAAGAAGGATAAAGAGGAAAGTTTTGTGGAGCAGAAGGGAAAAAATTTCTTTCTTCCTAATGGTGCTTTGATCCCTTTCAATTCATCTTTCCCTATCCGTCATCTGGTGGCCTCTTATCAGCCACCACCTACTATGAAGGCATCTTTGGCTTCTTTGGATTTCCAATCTTCTTGTGGTACGCTTCAGCCTTGTTATCCTCCAGGAGTCTCCTCCTCCAGTCTTTCTGAAGCCTATCAATCTGATCCAGCTAGGAAATGGAATGAGGAACCTCAACCTCATAAAGCTCCTTCCTTTCCAATTTCAATTAATCAAAAACTGGTTGAACCTTGATCTTCACCTGAGCCTCCTTGCTCTGATGTAGAAGACATGGAGGTGTAAAAGGAGAAACTCATGGAAAGGTTTCAAGATCACTCTGATACTCCTCTTTCATCTAAATCACCTCAAACTTCTGATCCAATCTTAGTTCATGCTTCACCTGAACTTCCTCCCTCCACCCAGCCCAAAGTTTTTTTTGAGAGGATAATCTCAAAGGATCACCCCAATACTGTGGTTGGGGTATTACAGAAGATTTCTGAGCTATCTGTGGCTGAACTATTGTAAATTTCTCCACCTGTTGCTGAAGGAATGAAGAAATGGGTCTCATGTCAACCTGTGGAGATTGGCCCTGAAGAATTAAAGGTCTCCTCTGGAACTTTGATGGAGGACTCTGGTGGAACAACTCCCTCCTCAGATTACAACCTTTACTCCTGTCCTCTTGGTTTTCTTCCTTTTTATCTTGGTGATTCAGCTAAAACTGTTTCTTCTCTTGTGGATTCTGTATCTCAGCTCAACTTAATTTTGGATTCTATGGCCCTCAAACTCAAACGCAGTCCTGGGGTCAGCTTCAATTCTTCTGTTTATGGGATAGGGAATCAATCTTGTGAAATGGTGGGTATTGCTGAAGATGTCCCAGTTAGTATTGGTCAAAATATTTTTTGAACTTGTCATTTTTGGATCACTTGTTTTGAAGGTCCTATGATCATGGGTTGCCCATTCTTAATGGATTTTGGTGCCACCCTGATGTTTTCTGATCAAGTTGTGGAGGGAATTCTCCTCCCTGATGCTGATGGCTGAAAAGTTTAATTTCCTCATTGTTCTTTGGATTCTGGTTGTTGGGAAAGAGATTTCCCTGGTCATCCCCCTAAATAGTCTTTAAAGGGGAAGTAGAAGGATAATTCCAGTTCCTCTCATTTTTTATGGGAATATTTGATCTCACTAATAGTTTTGGCTCTTCTCAGCCTCATACTTCAACTGAAGGGTCAACTCTCATCCCTGAAGCTTATTCTACATTTTTCTCATCATTTTCATCTAAAATGGAAAATATTAAAAATCAAAAACATGTCAAAATAGAAAATTCCAAAAATATTTCTTCTCTCTCTGGATCTGTTATGTCTTCTTTTCCTTGTACTCTTAGGTCTGATCAATCTCCTCTCAGTTCCGGTTTGAATCTCTGAAATGAGTATAAACTAGATTCTGATCTCAATTATATTCTTGGTAGCTTTGTCATGGAGGAATATGGGCTTTAGTGGAGGCAATTTGGGGTAGAAGTAAGTCCTCCCAATTGTGCAACGCTAGGGCAATCTTCTACCATTGTTTTCAAAACCCTAACTTGTGCCACAAATGTGAGCAAGGTATTATCTTGTGGTTCTCCCTTCATGGAAAAGGCACCCTTTGAGGACATTGGGGAACATAGGATGTGGAAAATGTTGGAACTTGGTCTCAGTTTTTGTACTCAAGTCTCACTGGTCAACTCTTGGAGGAAACAAGAGCTTCTCTCTTTTTCTACCAATTATAAGCCAGTTGAAAAAAAGGGCCAACCAGTCAACCAGCATATGCCCCTCAACCTCCATCCTCCTCTTATGCATCTTCCCTTATCAGGTGATCCCTACTGTGGTCTATCTTAATACCTCACTGGTCCGTTTGGGTCTAATTTTTGTGTTACTGAAGGATGTCTGAAAGTGGTCAACCCTGGTCCAGTTGGATGGCTCCTTCCTGATGAGTTGAATTTGATAAAAAATGTCCTATCTCTACAGGAAAAACCTATTGCTTTCTGTGAAGAAGAGAGAGGTCTCTTGGAAAAATCCTATGTTATTCCCTATATCATCCCTGTAGTAGAACATGATCCTTGGCAAAAGAAAAAGATCAAAATCACTGATACTAAAGTCAAAAAATTTATCAAGTTGGTCTGTGAGCCAGTTTGTACTGGTCTATATGAAAAATTAAATTCCAGTTATTACAGCCCTGTCTTCTTCCTCCTTTTCACACAATCACCCCACGTACTATAGGGAAATCTTAGATGATTGTGAGCGCAAGGGGGAGTGCAAGGTAGCAAGGGCTAACTGCAAAGTGAAAACTTATGGTGGATTAACTTAACACACAGCAAGAGGGATGAATGTTCCAATGGAAGGGAACCAAACCCAAGCCCAATGTGATGACTGGATTTAGCAAATGCAAGAACATATGAAATTAACTAACAGAGGAAACAATCCCCAGGAAAGCGGCGTAGCCTATTTAAGGTAATCCAAAATGACTAGATACAAACTGATGGACAGTCAATTAAAGTTATGAGTGATGAGGCAATGAATGACATGAACAGAGTACAAAATGAAATAACAGTATGAACTTTTCCAAGGTCTTAGCGTAAGTGCAAGACAATAGAGGGTGAATGTATTGAAGTTAAACGGTTGAGATATGAGGGAGTGAAGTCAGAGGAAATGCAAATATGAAGATGTGGTTTATGAAGGGTTAGGGACTAGTCCATTTGCAAACTATAAAGTTGAGGTGGCTTGACTAACGTGGGTGCAAACCAGCAAGAGAATGTGACCAGAAATGGGAACCAGAGGGTTATTGATACCCAGGGTGACAAGGCAGAGCCCAAATGGATGGTTGACCAATGTAGAGTTGACTGAGAGGTTTTCAAGTGGGTGATCAGTCAGTCACCAAGGATGGAAGTTTGTTATGCAAGCCAGAAATGGTAAGCAGAAGGCAACATTGATTTTGTGCTTCTATTTTTTCACGCTTATAGACTGAGGTAGATGGTACTGAGGAAACGGGCATGTCAACATGGGAGGATGATAATCCTTAAGCTCAAAGCGTGACAGTTGCCCAGGTATAAAGACCCAAGCTCCTGCAAGCTTTCAGACAATTTCCTCATTGATTCCAAAGTCGTTACAAATACTGTATACCCATTGAAATTACTTCTTTGCTTTTAAATAGATTTATAATTAATTATGTTTTCATTGTCATTCTGCTGTTGCAAAAACTGCATTTGACAAAACAAGCAATGCATCCACAGTACAGCCATGCAAGTTATCCAAGGAAACTGCAAACAATGCTGTTTGTGCAAGGTTGCTTGCTTGTTCCCTATAAGTAGCAAGCCAGTTGTGGATTTCCCAGCAGTGTCTGGAAGGGAGGTGCAAAGTTGAAGGTCCGCGCCGCAAGTCAACTACCATATACCGCCAGTGCCAGAGATTGAGTTATTAGGTATTTGGAACCCTGGTAAGTCAAGGCTTAGAGACTAAAAATAAGTAAAAAATAAAAGAAAGGAAATGAAACTAATATAATCTTTGTTGCTGTAGTATTGCCACAATTTTGGCAATATACCACTAATACACCTCCACAAATGCCGCCATATAATGGGTCAATTGGGTTTGAAGTGGGAAGTGAAGTGTAAGCTGAGGAACCACAGACAGCCAAAGAGGCGAGGGAAGAAGGAACAATGACTGAAATGGAGGTGGAACCGCAGCAAAGGGAGGGAAATGAAGAGGAAGGAGTGGAATGGAGAGGTGTAACACTCCAAATGGTGCTAGGCCGTGGCAGTTCTGTGGAGGGGAAAGGTGCTGTTTAGGCTGCCCTCCTGAGTGTTACAAAAATATTTAAATGTAACCAAGATCAAGGTCCAGAACCTGGTAAATGAGGAATCAAGGAGTAGAGGATAAAGATGATAATATTTTGGTAGCAATGGAACAACACTATCTGAGACAAGATTATGCAGGGAAAAACTTGAACAAAAGAAGTTAAAGTCCTCTTAGAGTTCAAAGAACAAAAGCTGTTGTATGTAAACAACACCCTCAAGCTAATGAATCTGGTTGTCAGCAGAAGATTGGGGATGATCAACTCAAACCCAAGCAACCTCCAGGCTCTCAATGAACCTGCCCAACTCTCTGCAATCAAGCGCTTGAAGGGTACCAGATAACTGAGGGTGGCTGTACAAGACAAAGCACAATTTTTAAGAAACTCCAAAGCAAACAGTAACTGATTTTGAAGCAAGGATAACCTCAAAACTTCTCAAGGGACTCAAGAATAGGCTGGCAGAATGCAACTCCAAAGAAAATAAAAGGAGGTATAACACTCCAGGTCTTAAGCTTAGAAAGACCTCTTCAATCAATCGTAATTGGCTCCAGAAAGGTGATCAGGGATCAGGACCAGTATGGTCAGAGAAAGGGATCAAGGAGTGGTATAACACACTCAAAAATTCCAACAGGCATAATTTTTCTTCAACCAGCAAGGCTATTGGTTGGTGATAAGGATCAGGCCACAGAGGGGCAAAGACTCAGGGTCAAAAAAAATGGATCAGGGGGCAATCAAAGATATACCCAGGATAAGGATCAGGATCAAATTTCACAATGATGGGGGGGACACAGGCACACACCCCTATGGATGATTCTACTAACTGATGATCTGATTTATGATGTCTGATCTGATATGATGATGATGACATGATGCCCCCCAAAAAAGCAGGGGAGAGCCCCTCCTTTTATAGACCAGAGACCTATAGGCTATTTACAGGAGAGATTTACAAATGAGAGCGGATTTTTTTTTTTTTTTTTTTGATAAGGATCAAGATCATGAGAAAACCAAAGAAAAAAAAACAAACAGGTACTTGGAGACAAGGAAATCCAAAGGGGGGACGCCCCTGGGCGACTGCCGTGGCCGCAGATGACCGCCAGCAGTTGTCTGACGGGCCCGGGCAACTGCCGTGGCCACGGATGACCGCCGGCAGTTGTCCGACGGGCATTGGCAACGTAAGAGACCCGCGCGGGCAAGGGACAAGCCATGCGGGAGACCGGCGAGCTAGGAGGGGAAAAAAGGGATTTGATGATCTCTGGAGTTGTTTTCGCTAGCGGTACTAGGGTTGCTTGGATGAGCATAGCCCATGCCACCAAAGATGACCAGTTTGTGACCCCAAGCTTTGGCAGAGTGAAAATAACGCGGATGAGTTCCGGCAGGCTTGGATGGGGAGGAGGGGTGAGGAGTTTGATTGGGGGGATCATGATGATTGGTTGAGGCTGGAAGGCTACCAGCAATCAAGGGATCACCGGGATCAGAATTGAGGGCTCTAGATTTTCCCTTACTGTTGGTGCTTGTGATCGGGTTTGGTTGCTGGGTCAAGGGAGGCGTAGAGGGGGACATGGAGGGAGGCCAGACCTTTTGCCATTCTAAAGTCTTGAGATCCAATTGGTACATATCTGAGATCATGATCCAAGTGGGGACCAATCTGCCGCCAAAGACATAGATGCTCGTGCCAAGGACTGTGATTGAAGCACCAACCAATGGTGGGGGTATCTCACCTTTGGTTGGTTGGATGCAGGCGGTCAGATTGGCCAAAGTACCACTAGGTTGATGTTGGGATTGGGCATTGGAGTGGGGGCTGATGGATTGAGAGATCAAGGGTCAATGGGCATGGTTGGACTGATGGTCGGTCATGATCCAATGAGGAGGATGAGGATGAGGATGAGGATGAGGATGAGTATGAGGGTGAGGATGAGATGGGGATCAAATGGAAGCCTATTCCAGATCAAACATTTTTTTTTTTTAATTGATAATGATACTGGCCCGGGTGTCCAGGATGGGGCACCACATCTCTCCCCAACTTACAGAATGTACCTAGTCTGCTCCCAAGTTTGATGCCATAAAAAAGAGAAAGGAAAGAAAGATGATTGAAACCAAGGAATGGAAATTTTGATCTTGAGAGTGAAAAGGAATGTGTTGACCCATCCAAAGGGAAATCCTAGAAGTGGCTGGGAGGAAATGAAGAAGGCGTCCCAGGTGCTCACATGCCTGGCCTGAAGTAGAATTTTGAAAATGACAGTAGTAGAAGCCCCTGGTGATGCACAATTGGGAGGACTTACTTTTGGAACAAGTTGACCCCACAAGAATGAAATTTCTTGACCTGATCAGCATAGAACCTTCTGGTCATCTGGGTACCATCCAGTTCCTCCAAAACATATGATCCACCTCTAACTTGACAGACTACTTGCTAAGGACCATTCCAGCGGTTAGAGAAAAGTTTTCCCCACTGAGTTTCCAAGGAAAGATTATAAGCCAATACCAGATCACCAGGGTTTAAAGGGTCCCTGATTTGATTTAGGTGTTTATCTTCCCAATACTGAACTGATTTTGCTCTCAATTCCATCATCTTCTGATAAGCTTTGTTACGAATATCTTCACTCCGCTCCAGTTTCTTTGATCTGGCAACTAATAGGTCAGTAGTTGAGGAAACTTGTTCCCAAGAGATGCCCAAGAAGACTCCATTTCAAGATCAAGAGGAAGAACAGCCCTCTTACCAAAGATGATTTCATAAGGAGAGTAACCAGTGGTTTGCTTGGTGGAAATTTGATCAGAGAAGAGGAACAAGGGGAGAAACTTCCGACAATTCTTGCCACTCTCACCAGCCAATTTGACAAGAGCAGCCTTCAAAGGAGCATGGCCTTTTTCCACCATGCCTTGTCCTTCAGGATAATAGGGAGTAGTAACTCTATGTTGTCCAGGGAGCAATTGGATCATTTCAGAAAGTTTTCCACCAAATTCCAAGCCACCATCCATAGAATAAGATTGGGCCAAGCCATAACGCATTGTCCAAGTCTCATGAAGGAAAGCTGCTACTGATTCAGAGCTGAGGTTCATAAGAAACTTCGCTTCAACCCATCCAGAAAAATCATCTCTAGCCACAATGAGGTACTTAGCTCCACCAGCCTTAATGTGAACCACATCCATAGCAATCCTCCCAAAGACAGTGGACTCTCCAGTGGGGTAACAAATTTCGGCCGGGCGCCTAAGATCACGTTTCTGGCACACTTCACAACTCCTGCACCATTGAGCAACGGATTTCTTCAGGGATGGCCACAAAAATTGTTTGGATATTTGTTGATAAGTTTTGGTTTCCCCACGATGACCAAGGCCTTCATGGAGATTTTCCAGGATCAAATCTTGCTTAGAAGGGATAGTGACCACAACAAGTGCACAAGGAGTTGCTTATTTCATAAGCCTAGAACCTTGGACAAAGAAGTTGGAGGAATTCCTTTTAAGGGACCAAAATTCTTTGGCAGAGAGATCAGGGGGTCTTTGGAGAGTTGAAAGGTACTGCTCTAACTTAAGCCAGAAACCTTGCTTGAAACCAGAGTAATTTTGGGAGGAGAAGGCAAAGACAGGGCGGACCAAGGGTTCTTCCTCATCAAAATCCATTCCAACCTCTGATTCATTGTCTCCAATAGGTTTTCAAGATAAAACATCAGGCATGGTGAAAGATTTCCCAGGCCTGTGAACAATATCAAAAGAGAACAGCTGGATGAAAGTCACCCAATGAGTAATTGGAGCATTTGGGAGGCTGGGGGCGTTGATCATTTCAATAATGGATTGTGCATCGACTTTTAACTCAAAGTGTTGACCCCAAAGGACAGTCTGAAGCTTTTTCAACATTTGGGCCACACCACAATGTTCCAGTTTTGGCTGGGAGTACCTGGATTCCACATCTGAGAAAAGAAGAGATTCATACAGAGCAGGACGATCCAAACCATGATCATCCTCCTGGGTAAGGACAGCCCCAACAGATTGATAACTTGAGTCCACTGCCAGCTTGATCTTGCCGGCTTGGGGTCCATAAGTGATCTTTTTCAAAACAATGCCTTTCCCAACAATTGTTTTGAGCAACTGAAATGATTGTTTGCAGTCTTGGGTTCAAATCCATTCAGCATCCTTCCTGGTTAAGCAATGCAAGGGAATACAGATTTTGGATAATGAGGGAATGAAGATCCTGACATAAGTTACAACACCTAGGAAACCTCTAACTTCCGTTGGATTTATTGGGGTAGGCCAGGAGATGATTTTTTTGACTTTAGAGGGTGCCATCCTTCTTCCTTCCTTGCAGACTATATGACCAACGATTTCCAAGGCAGGGACACAGGCCGCAAGTTTTGATCCAGAGACAGTAAGGCAAGATTCCTTGATTCGAAACAAAATTCTTTCCAAGACAGTAGCATACTCCCAGATAAATCGTTGGATTCCTGAGTGCCAAGGTAAGAGCTCATTATCATAGTCAGAAACTGGACCTTTAATCCCACCATCATCAATAAAGATACCCGCATGATCTGGGATTTTGTCCTGGAGGATCCACATCATCTGAGACTGATAGACTGCAACCAAGTTGGTGGCACCTTGAGGCAATCAAGTCAGCTGAAATTGACCAAGGGGAGTATCAAAAGTAGTGAGGGGACAAGAAATAGGATGCAAGGATTGTTTGTCATAGCCACCCATAATGTCACCTAGACCATAGCAAGCTCTCCCAGAGAAGGATTCAAAAAATTCTTCAGTGGCAGGAGGCAGGCCAGAGTCTTTAATAGTAACTTTATTAAGAGGTTGGAGATCATGAACTACTCTAAGTTTACCATTACTCTTTAGAACACAGAAAACAGGACTGGAATAGCTAGAAGTTGATTGTTCTTATAAACCAGTTTGGACACGTTTGCGGAACAACTTGATGAATTTGTTGACTTTAGCAGCAGGGATTGGGATCTTTTTCTTTTGCCAAGGGTCATGTTCAACTACAGGGATAATGTAAGGGAGACCATAGGATTCTTTCAAGAGTCCTCTCTCTTCTTCACAGAATGCAATAGATTTTTCCCTTAGAGACAAGATATTTTTGATCAAATTTAACTCATCAGGAAGAAGCCATCCATCTGGACCAAATTTGACCACTTTCAGACGTTCTTCAGTGAACCAACCAGAGGGAATAAATGGACCGGTGAGGGATTTGGATAGACCACAGTAAGGATTGCGGGATAGAGGAGGACGCATAAGAGGAGGATTGAGGTTGAGAGGCATTGGTTGGTTGACTGGCTGGACCTTCTTTGCAACTGGTTTGTACTTGGTGGCAAAGGAGAGGAATCCCTGCTTCCTCCAAGCATTGACCAGTGAGACCTGACTATGAAAACCAAGGCCATATTCCAAAATCTTCCAATTCCAATGTTCTGCTGCATCCTTGAAAGGTGCCTTCTCCATAAAAGGGGATCCAAAAGATAACACATTGCTCACATGTGTGGCACAGGGTAGAGTTTCAAAAAAAACAGTAGTAGAAGCCCTTGGTGGTGCACAATTGGGAGGACTTACTTCTACCCCAAATTGCCTCCACCTAAGACCAAACTCCTTCATACCAAAGCCACCAAGAAAATAATTGAGATCAAGATCTAGTTTAGACTCATTGCAAAGATTTGAAACCGGAATAGAGGATGAATGATCAGGCTGAAAAGAAAAATGAAAAGAAGATACAACAGATCCAGACAGAGAAGAAATATTTTTGGATTTTTCGGATTTTCCATGTGTTTGGGTTTTGATCTTATTTGGATGAGAAGGAAATGATGAGGAAAAAGAAAGATATGCCTCTAAGATGGGAGTTGGTCCATGAGTTGAAGTCTGAGGCTGAGAAGAACTACAACTATCAGTAGGGCCAACTATTCTGCTAAAAAATGAGGATGAGAGGAATGAGAGTTTTCTTTCTGCTTTCCTTTCAGGACACATTTGGGAGGGTGACAAGGGAAGTCTCTTTCCCAACAACCAGAATCCAAATAAAAAAGAGGAACTTCAATCTTTCTGCCATCAGCATCAGGGAGGAGAATTCTCTCCCCAACTTGATCAGAAAACATCAGGGTAGCACCAAAGTCCATTAAGAAAGGCCTTCCCAAGATCATGGGACCATCCAGACAAGTGATCCAGAAGTGACAGGTGCCAAAAATATTTTGACCAATTTGAACAGGGATATCCTCAGCAATACCAACCAGTTCACAGGACTGATTCCCAATTCCATAAACCGCAGAGTTGAAACTGACCCTTGGGCTAAGTTTAAGCTTGCAGGCAATGGAGTCCAAAATCAAGTTGAGCTGAGAACCCAAATCCACAAGGAGAGAAACCGTTTTAGTTGAATCACCAAGACAACATGGAAGAAAACCAAGAGGACAGGAATACAGGTTGGTATCTGAAGAGGGATCTGTTCCACCAGAATCCTCTATCAGAGTACCAGAGGAGACCTTTAATTTGTCCAGACCAATCTCCACATGTCAACGAGAAACCCATTTCTTCATCCCTTCTGCCACAGATGGAGAGATTGACAGGAGTTCAGCCACAGATAGATCAGGGATTTTAAGATCAGAAATTTTCTTTAATACTCCTTCCACAGCATTAGGGTAGTCCTTGGAGATGCCCCTTTCAAATCAAACTTTGGGCTGGGTGAAGGGAGTAAGATCAGGTGAAATAGGTGATGGAAGAGGATCTGAGGGTTGGACAGGTTGAAGAGGGGGAAGATCAGAGTTGTCTTGGAGCCTTTCTATAAGTGGTTCCCTTTCTACTTCCATATCTTCCACATCAGAGGAAGGAGGCTCAGGTGAAGATTGACGTTTAACAGGTTTTTGCAGAATGGAGGATGGAACAGGAGGAGACTTATGAGGTTTTGGTTCCTCATGGTGTTTCCTAGCTGGATCGGATTGATAGGTGCCAGGGAAGCTGGAAGAAGTGATAGCTGGGGGATACAAAGGTTGCAGGGTTCCACAGGATGATCGAAAATACACAGAGACCAAGGATGCCTTCTTAGGAGTTGGTGGTTCATATGAGGCCACCACATGACGGATTGGTTGAGATGAATTGAAAGGGATCAAAGCACCGTTAGGAAGGAAAAAATTATTTCCCTTCTGCTCTACTAACTTCTCCTCCTTTTCCTTCTGGAGTTCAGGACATCTACCAGTACCATGGCCTTCCCTATGGCAATAATAACAGACTATAGTAGACTTAAGAACAGAATTAGCAGGTTTAGGAGTGGCTAAAGAGGATATTTTATGATCTATTTTATTCTCAAATTCCTGAAGTAATTTGGTGATCTCATCTATAGTAGGTGTCTCCCAGTGGGTCTGAGGATTGGGTTTAGGTCTGAGATTGGCTTCCATCTTATTCATGATTTTGTTAGATGCTTGAAAAGAGGGGGCAAGGACTAGTTCAGTGATTTTAGGTTTTTCAAAGGTGAGAGCTGTTTGAACTTTCATCACTTTATCCACAGTATTACTAAGAACCATGAAAGCAGGGAGCTTGAACCAATTGTCTCTTGTTGTGATCATGGATCCAGATTTCACCAATTCATCCTTAATTCTTTCCTGCACTCCTGGAGAGAAAGACTGAAAAAATTGCACTTGAATTTTGTCCAATGTATTGATGTGATTGTTCCGGATAAGATAGGACTGGATAGGGTCCCAAGATTTTCTGAAAGTCTGATAGTCGGAGGCTGAGGAGATACCACCATTGGAGATCCATTGAGAAACCAGGGCATCCAAATCTTGCAAAGTAAATCTGGCTACATCTATTTTTCCCCAATAGGCCAACATTGCCTCCTTCAGGAGCCGCCAGTTGTGAGTTTCAAATCCCTCAAACAATTTAATAACCTCCATAACTTTGTCAGAAGAGATAAAAAATTGTAACTGATAAGCCATATCGTATTCACTGGCACCATCCACTTCCGCAGCCATCTCATAGGAGTCCAGGAATTGTTTGACATTGGTCCCATTGAAGCCTAAATTTTTGTTCTGAGGTTTTATTTTGACCATCTGGGCCCAAACAGATAAAGAGGATCCAGCAGATTCCATGTTGAAGGGTTCCTAAGAGATCCAAACAAGCAGAGTTCCAAGGCGGCTCACAAGTGTGGCAAGAGTAGAGTTTCACAAAAACAACAAGGATCTTGCCCAGGAGGTGCAAAATTGGGAGGACTTACTTCTGGACCAAGCTGCCTCCACGGATCAGATCTGAAAAAAGAACAAAAAGAAAAAGAAAAGAAAAAAATCGGATTGGATTTCGGAGTTGATACTTCAAGTTGGGACTGTAAATCCCAAGGTTGCTGGTTCAATCCCGGCCCAGGGGACCAAATGCAAGACTCCAAACGGTGCTAGGCCGTGGAAGTTCTGTGGGGGGGAAAGGTTCTGTTTAGGCTGCCCTCCTGAGTGTTACAAAAATATTTAAATGTAACCAAGATCAAGGTCCAGAACCTGGTAAATGAGGAATCAAGGAGTAGAGGATTAAGATGATAATAGTTTGGTAGAAATGGAACAACACTATCTGGGACAAGATTATGCAGGGAAAAACTTGAACAAAAGAAGTTAAAGTCCTCTTAGAGTTCAAAGAACAAAAGCTGTTGTATGTAAACAATGCCCACACGCTAATAACTCTGGTTGTCAGCAGAAGATTGGGGATGATCAACTCAAACCCAAGCAACCTCCAGGTTCTCAATGAACCTGCCCAACTCTCCGCAATTAAGCGCTTGAGGGGTACCAGATAACTGAGGGTGGCTGTAAAAGACAAAGCACAATGTTTAAAAAGCTCCAAAGCAAACAGTAACTGATTTTGAAGCAAGGATAACCTCAACACTTCTCAAGGGACTCAAGAATAGGCTGGCAGAATGCAAATGCAAAGAAAATAAAAGGAGGTATAACAATCCAGTTCTTAAGCTTAATAAGACCTCTTCAATCAATTGTGATGGCTCCAGAAAGGTGATCAGGGATCAGGACCAGTATGGTCAGAGAAAGGGATCAAGGAGTGGTATAACACACTCAAAAATTCCAACAGGAAGAATTTTTCTTCAACCAGCAAGGCTATTGGTTGGTGATAAGAATCAGGCCACAGAGGGGCAAAGACTCAGGGTCAAAAAAAAGATGGATCAGGGGGCAATCAAAGATATACCCAGGATAAGGATCAGGATCAAATTTCACAATGATGGGGGGGACACAGGCACACACCCCTATGGATGATTCTATTAACTGATGATCTGATGTATGATGTCTGATCTGATATGATGATGATGACATGATGCCCCCCAAAAAAGCAGGGGAGATCCCCTCCTTTTATAGACCAGAGGCCTACAGGCTATTTACAAGAGAGATTTACAAATGAGAGCGGATTTTTTTTTTTTTTTTGATAAGGATCAAGATCATGAGAAAAACAAAGAAGAAAAAAAAAAAAAAGGTACTCGGAGACAAGGAAATCCAAAGGGGGGATTCCCGCAGGCATCCTGATGGGCCCGGGCGACTGCCATTGCCGCAGATGACCGCTGGCAGTTGTCCGACGGGCCCAGGCGACTGCCGTGGCCGCGGATGACCGCCGGCAGTTGTACGACGGGCATTGGCAATGTAAGAGAACCGCGCAGAATACCGGCAAGCTAGGAGGGGAAAAAAGGGATTTGATGATCTCTGGAGTTGTTTTTTGTAGCGGTACTAGGGTTGCTCGGATGAGCATAGCCCATGCCACCAAAGATGACCAGTTTGGGACCCCAAGCTTTGGCAGAGTGAAAATAACGCGGATGAGGTCCGGCAGGCTCGGATTGGGAGGAGGGGTGAGAAGTTTGATCGGCGGGATCATGATGATTGGTTGAGGCTGAAAGGCTACCAGCAATCAAGGGATCACCAGGATTGGAATTGAGGGCTCTAGCTTTGCCCTTACTTTTGGTGCTCGTGATAGGGTTCAGTTGCTGGGTTGAGGGAGGCGTAGAGGGGGACGTGGAGGGAGGCCAGACCTTTTGCCATTCTAAAGTCTTGAGATCCAAATGGTACATATCTGAGATCATGATCCAAGTGGGGACCAATCTGCCGCCAAAGACATAGATGATTGTGCCAAGGACTGTGATTGAAGTACCGACTAACGGTGGGGGTATCTCACCTTTGGTTGGTCGGACGCAGGCAGTCAGATCGGCCAAAGTACCACTAGGTTGATGTTGGGATTGGGCATTGGAGCGGGGGCCGATGGATTGAGAGATCGAGGGTCAATGGGCACGGTTGGACTGATGGTCGGTCATGATCCAATGAGGAGGATGAGGATGAGGATGAGGATGAGGATGAGGATGAGGATGAGGATGAGGATGAGGATGAGATGGGGATCAAATGGAAGCCTATTCCAGATAAAAGATTTTTTTTTTATACTGATAATGATACTGGCCCGGGTGTCCAGGATGGGGCACCACAGCGGGAGGTGGAGGAATGGAATGGAAGAGAAAGGGATGAGATGGAGGGCTGAGATGAGGAGAACTGGGTGCAAGTCAAAAGGCCAATCAAAACTGATGCAAGGCATTTGACTGGCAATTTTGGGGAAGGTTCTTCAAGGGCCAAAGGAAGAGAGCTTACAAGAACCTCATGCAGGAAGGTGGATGGAATACCCAACCAAAGAGAGTTTGGACTGCAAATTGCAAGGAGATCTTTGAGAGACATCTGGTGACACAAGTGATGATCTTGCAAAGGCTGTCTTCTTTGGTGGAAAACAAAGATTTGGAAGAATTTAGGTTAATGGTAGAGGAATTCAAGGAGAATTGGGGGGAAGCAGAGAGAGAAATAAAGGATAATTTGTAGAAATGTATTTTGTAATCTTATATATATATTATTTGTATTATTTTTATTTTTTTTAAAGGAAAATAGGATTCTGA
Source organism: Puccinia polysora (assembly GCA_025617555.3). NCBI lineage: Eukaryota > Fungi > Basidiomycota > Pucciniomycetes > Pucciniales > Pucciniaceae > Puccinia > Puccinia polysora. Next base: position 3,776,527 of record CM062625.1, read on the forward strand.
TTTTGAAGTAAAATGCGAAGGGATAAAATTGTGAAAATAAAAAGGGGATAGTTCTGAGAAAGGGAAAGGAAATAAAATAAGTAAATGGGATGAGATTAATGGGAAGGAATGGGATGGAAATGTGGAATGGGATGGAAGTGTGGAATGGTATGGAAGAAATGGAATGGAATGAAAGATACAATTGGCAAGACTGGCAAGGGTAACTCCCATGGAAGTCTTGAACCAAATTGGGAGAGTTGCAAAGGTGATGGGCTGGTTCCCACAAGGTGCAATCTTTGTTGGACTGGAAGCCAGTCCATTCAACAAGTTATTGAAGCTTTCCTTTGAATAAGCTGGAAACCAGGATATGGCTTAATTCCCACTCTAACTGATCTTGGATGCTGAATGGTTCAGGAAGAGGATAAGTCTTGGCCAGGTATAGGACTCAAGATGGCTCTAGGAGAGACATGTGAAAGAACGGGTGGATACCTTTCCATTTTGCAGGTAAGGTGAGCTTAAAGGTGTTGGGGGAGAGTATTGGTTCAACTTTGAAGGGGCCAAGATTTCTTTCAGAGATTTTACAAGTTGGGCAAGTACTGAAAATATTTCAAGCATCAAGCCTTACTCAATCTCCTACTGCAAAGGTTGGGGCAAAAGTGTAAAGTCAATCTGCTTGTTCCTTGTAGCGCTGGCTTTCTGCTTTGAGGTTGGTTCAAATTTGCGTTTGAAGGGAATGGATGTGATTAAGGTAATTGGTAGCAGGTTGAGAAGGTGCTACGTGAAGGGAAGAGAAAGTTGGATTTCTACCATAAAGAGTCTGGAAGGGAGACTGTTTGGTGGAGGAATGATTTGAGTTGTTTTAGGCAAATTCAGCTAATGGGAGCCATTTCAACCAGTTTTCCTGTTGGTAGGAGACATACATTTGGAGATAATGTTTGAGGATCTGATTGACTTTCTTCATTTTCCCATTGTTTTCCGGGTGGTAAGCCTTTGATAAATTGTGAGTGATCTTCAAATGTTGGCACAGCAAGGTCCTGAAGCTAGAGACAAACAAAGATACACAATCACTAATTATGTTATGAGGGAGAACATGCTTTGAGAACACATATTCTATGAATAAATTAGCTAAGTCTTCAGAAGAGGCAGTCACATTACTGCAAATAAATAAATCCATCTTTGAGAAGCAATTGACTACTACTAAAATAGCATCATAACCACTAGAAATAGGTAATTGCAAAATGAAATCCATAGAAAGCAAGTACCAAGGAATTGACCGGATTGGAAGTGGCTGGAGCAGGCCATACTTCCAATGTTTCAAGGACTTGTTACAATTGCAATCATAGCATGCGTTAACATAATCTTTTACTTCATTGGTCATACCAGGCCAATAGAAGTCTTGTGCAATCAATTGGTAGGTTTTATCCTGCCCAGAATGACTGGGAAGCGGAGAATCATGCCTTGAATCAAAGATATGTAACTTAATGCAAGGATTATCTGGTAATACTATACAATTTTTATACACTGAATAATCATTTTTGTCAATACTATAATCACTATCTAACAAGTTGGCATTCTTGCAAAGTTTGCTACACTTAAGGTTGTTGATTTGAGCTTTTTTTAGTTCAGAAGCTAGATCTTGAAGGTGAGTGATGATGAAACTGAGTTTGGCAGATTTGGTTGAGAAAAGTGTCCTAACACTTTCAGGTTTGTTGTCCGCAAAGGTGCTCCCCCCTCCTGGGTAAATGTCATCCCAACTTTGTGGTGTTGTATTTATAACCCCGGGTCGAGAGCTGCGTTGCAGGCTGCGCGCTCAGCAGTTGGGTAGGTCGGGCTCAGCATCTGGCGTGCGCGTGGTCTCAGCAGTGCCTGCTGTGGGCTCAGCAGCAGCCGCTGCGGGCTCAGCAGTAGGGGCTGCGGGGCTCAGCACCAGGTATGGGTCGGGCCTACCTTAGGCGGCCCCGCCCGCGACCTGCCCAGAAGAAGCAGACCAAGTGATGGAGCCGGCCCAACCAAGCTCGCGGGTGGCTAGTCCGGAAGGCAAGGGCGGGGCGATCATGGGCTATACGCGCTGGGGAGGCCCACGCGGGCATAAGCGTGGGCCAACCCGCGGATTGCGGGATCCGCAGACGGCGCGGACGGAAACACGGGGGGCTCCGAGTAGGGCGCGGCGGAGGGCCGCGCCATGAGAATAACAAACCGGGCTACGTTAATACCAAAGGGGGCGGGTAATGGCAAGGGATGGAGGGATAGGGTTGGGCTAGGGTTCTGCGGCTTAGGGTTGTATTTCATCACTTGTTCTTGTTGTTTGTGGTTGTACTTAGGCTAGGGTTGAGCGGGAGGACTCAAGACCTCACCCTCAACTCCGGTTTGGGGAGGATCATCATCACCTTACGGAAGGAGAAGGAAGGAATTTCATCATATCATCACTCTTTCTTCTTAAAACTCATTGCGCCCAATCATCTTACAGACTCTAGACCAATAACTTCCGGAACTCAGGAAAACTTGCAAAGATAACTCTTCTTAAGTTTGCACATCTGGGGGTCTGGCCGGGAAGTCAACTTTTGTCTCAGTCTCTCAAAGATAGCGTACGCAATGTTGCCGACAACTACTCCAGGATCGACCAATCCGCCCCCATTTCCCCCCGGGCAGGAGTCGGCGGACCAACACCTCCCCCACCTCCAACCACTCGGACCGGCCGCTTTGCCCCCCCTTGGTCGGAGCCTTCAGAGGCGGCCAAGGCCCCACGGAGGGTATGGCTTAGGCCGCAGAAATTTCCCCATCTTTGGTTTGACACTGCAAATATCAGGCGTTTTCTTGCGAGGTTGGAGGATATTGCGGACTCTGAAAACGCGACGGGCAAGGACAAGGTCCGCACTGTCGTTCTCTTCATCACAAACAAAAGTAAGCTGCGGGATGTGGAGGATATGGCCGGTTACGAGGCTTGGGACTGGACTAGGCTCCGGGGAGAGATGATGGCAAGGTGGGGAAAGCAAGAACCCCTCTTCCGGGAAATGGATTTCGAGCGGGCGGCGGCGGATGCAATCTTGTGAGGTGGAGTGCGGACGCGGAATGATTTGTCCGAGTACAAATCTCTGTTCAACCGTATCTATAGTTATTTAGCAAAGAACCAGGTGGTGGCGGGTCAGATGGGAGCAATGAAATGGGCGTTCTTGGGTGGGCTTGCGCCACAACTTTGCGCGCGGGTTCAGCGGCACCTCTTCGAGCACGGGATGGTATCGCGGTTGGTGGACCAGAGTGTCATCCTTCTCCCGGACCTGAGAGCAATCAACGGGGCGGCAGAGAGCAAGATTGATCTGGAGGAACTGATTGAGGACACGGCTAGGGCGTTCCTGTCAGCCTTGAAGAGGCCAGCGGCTTCCTCAGCCCCGCCTCCAATGCAGGAACTACACGCGGGCCCATCCACAACGAGTCGGCTGAGTACAATGGAGGTACCGGTGAATGAGATGACGGACATTTTGAAGGATCTGCGGATACTCCTCAATCGGGTAAGGGCCCAGCCCACGGCCCAGCCAACAATCCAGTCAACGGCTCCGCCCCCACCTCCTCAGCGCGATGAGCCGCCCCACGTGGTGGGGGGTCCTTGGCCTGGTAGCGGACCCTCGGGAGGGTTCCCGGCCCAAATCTGCACATATTGTGGCGACAGGAGACATTGGAGGTTGGGTTGCGCGGAGTTGACAAGGGATATGGACGGGGGATTGGTCCGCGCGTCCAGATTGACTTTCATATTTCCAACGGGTTAGCCGGTAAGTTTTGGGCCCGACAACCCGTCCCCATTGGACCAGGTCAGGGCGAGAGCGCAGTCTGCAGGGGCCGCTTGGGTGTTGCTTGGAATCGTCACCGGGCCTGGCACGTGGCAAGCTCCGCAAGTGGAGGCAGAGGTTAGGGCGTTGGCGGCGGACAAGCAAATCTTGTCAGAGAAGATGGAGGTAGACGTGAAGGAGCGGCTGACAACTCAAGCCCCAAAGACTGGTGCGCAAGGACCATTGGGCAACACGCCGTCGGCAGGCTCCGCAGGGAGAAGGAAGGCCGCGGAAGTGGTGCGGCGGGTGATGGGGAGCAAGATGCCGGTCCCTCTCACGCTACGGGAGCTAGCCACGGTCTCTCCGGTGGTCGTCGAAGAGATGGTGCAGGCATTAAGGGAGTACAGGCGGGGCAGGGTTCCGGCAAAGGTGCAGCACGTGAACGCGGCGGAGGAAGGGGGGGAACGCGAGTTGTGCCCACCCAAGGCCATGTCGGACCCGCTTGCCTACGTCTCGATGAAGATCGTGGATTGGAAGGTGTGGGCAATGGTGGACAGCGGGTCAATGGTTAACTTGCTCCCTTCGAGATTGGTGGACGAGTTGGGGTTGGTCCGGAGGAAGTGCTCCATGGGATTGCGGGCGCTCAATGGTGGTGAGTGTTGGGTGGACAGGGTGGTGGAAGGAGAGGAGGTGGAGGTTGCAAAGGTCCGGAAGCCGCTGTCATTCCTTTTGGTCAAGTGCGGCAATGTGATCCTGGGTCGACCGTTTATGTTTGGGTTCCGGGCCCAGATGGCGTTCAACAAGGAAGAAGGGACGGAGGTGCTGACGGTAGAGGACGCGTCCAGGGCCAGGTTTGAGACGACAATCTCCGACCAGGGGAAAGGGAAGTGGGTGCAGTCGGCGGCTGCTGGCGAGGAGACGGAATCCAACGGGGGGAACGGCTGTGAGGGCCCCCTCACGGGGGATTTTGCCTAGTCGACCACGGCAACCGCGCGGGACAGGCTCCAGTCTCGCGCGGGCGGCCAACTAGGGAGGAGCAAAGGGGGGAGGGAAGCGCGCGGAGGGCGCGGGTGGCAGAAGTAAGTTCTTTTCCTTGGTATGCGTCACTGGGAGGTACCGCATTTCAAAAACCCTACCATAGTGCCACGCTCGTGAGCAAAGGCAAAAGCCGCGGGTTGATTGTTGCCAGGATCCACAACAACAACAACGGACGCGTGTGGATGGTTAGGTGTAATGCGGGGAGGTATAAGCCTGTGGCGCAAAAGGTCCGGCCTTGGAACAAACCAATGCCGCAGGGGCTGAACGGGCCCCTGAGACCGATCATCTGGTCTTGGGATCCCTGGGTAAGTCCATTGAAGACGTCGGGGTGGGTAACCCGGTCGGGGCAGATCACAGATGAAAGGATCGAGGCGCTTAACTTTGGGCCGGCGGGGTGGTTGAGTGCGGAGGAGAAGGATTTGCTGGCATCGGTATTGGTGCTTCGCGAGAAGGCCCTTGCCTTTGGGCCGGACGAGCGCAGATTGTTGAGAAGAGAGATTTGCAACCCCTATGTAATCCCCACGGTGCCGCACAAACCCTGGCAAATCAAGCCAATTCCAATCCCTTGGACTGTGCGGGAGCCCTTTCTGGAGCTGGTCTGGGAGCACGTTAGAACGGGTTTGTACAAGCAGTCCACATCAAGCTACTCTAGCCCAATCTTCGCGGTCGTTAAACAGGATGGGAAGTCGCTGAGGATTATCCATGACCTGCAGCGGCTGAATTCATTCACCATCTGGGATGCGGGATTGCCGCCGCAGGTGGACAAGTTCTTGGAATCAATGGCGGGGCAAGCATGTTACGGACTGGTCGATGTGATGGGGGGGTACAATCAGCGGGAGCTCCACCCCAATTCGCGGCCATTGACCGCGTTCAAAACAGGGCTGGGAAGAATGCAGTTGACGCGGCTGCTGCAGGGCGCGACGAACTCGGTGGCAGTTTACCAGGCTCAGATGACGTGGCTAGACGGCTAGGGGTGGACTGGGGGTGGGGGTGGAAGCGGTTCAGTAGGTGCGGCAGGGGCAAGGTGGTGATGGAAGGACCTCTGGGGAAAGAACTCAACTCAGGGGGGATGTGGTGTTGTATTTATAACCCTGGGTCGAGAGCTGCGTCGCGGGCTGCGCGCTCAGCAGTTGGGTAGGTCGGGCTCAGCATCTGGCGTGCGCGCGGTCTCAGCAGTGCCTGCTGCGGGCTCAGCAGTAGGGGCTGCGGGGCTCAGCACCAGGTTTGGGTTTGGCCTACCTTAGGCGGCGCCGGGCTGCAACCCGCCCAGAAGAAGCAGACCAAGTGATGGAGCCGGCCCGACCAAGCTCGCGGGTGGCTAGTCTGGAAGGCGAGGGTGGGGCGATCATGGGCTATATGCGCTGGGGAGGCCCGCGCGGGCATAAGTGTGGGCCAACCCGCGGATTGCGGGATCTGCAGACGGCGCAGACGGAAACACGGGGGGCTCCGAGTAGTGCGCGGCAGAGGGCCGCGCCATGAGAAGGACGAACCGGGCTACGTTAATACCAAAGGGGGCGGGTAATGGCAAGGGATGGAGGGATAGGGTTGGGCTAGGGTTCTGCGGCTTAGGGTTGTATTTCATCACTTTTTCTTGTTGTTTGTGGTTGTACTTAGGCTAGGGTTGAGCGGAAGGACTCAAGACCTCACCCTCAACTCCGGTTTGGGGAGGATCATCATCACCTTACGGAAGGAGAAGGAAGGAATTTCATCATATCATCACTCTTTCTTCTTAAAACTCATTGCGCCCAATCATCTTACAGACTCTAGACCAATAACTTCCGGAACTCAGGACAACTTGCAAAGGTAACTCTTCTTAAGTTTCCACAACGTGACAAAGCATCAGGGACTACCTCTTATTTCCCAGGACCGTATGTGATCACAAAGTTGAACTTGTAGAGATATTCAGCTCAACATGCATGTCTGCGTGTAAGGACTTTTGAGCTCATGAAATATTTCAAAGAATTGTGATCAGTTAAGACCTTAACAGGTTCCATAATACTCAAAAGTTATGAACGCCATTTTTTCAAGCAATTAAAGATTTCAAGAAGTTCCTAGAGGAGGAAAACAGCTAGATTACTACTGCAATTGCATAGTCACTTCCATCTGTTTCTACAATAGTGCAAGCTAGCTCATTAAAGTGAGAGAGTATTGGAGCAGTGGTAAATTCTTTTTTCAGAGCTTTGAACTCCAAAGCAGCTTGTTATGTGAAAACAAAATAAGTGTCTTTTTGAAGGAGGTTGGTAAGGTTCATGGTTTTCCTGGCATAATGCTCAATAAACCTTCTGTAAAAATTACTGAAACCAAGGAAAACTTGAAGGGATTAAAAAGAGGAAGGTGGAAGCCAGTCCAATATGTGCTGGCTCTTGGGTGGAACCATTGATAGTCCTTGCTGCAAGACAATGACACCTAAAAATTGAAGAGAAGGAGTATGAAATTTGAACTTAGAGGCTTTTGCAAACAGGTCATTCCTGCAAAGTTGCTGCAGCACCTCTCGCACATGTGCAATGTGATCCTCAAGAGTTTTTGAGTAGACTAGTATATTGTCAAGATACACCACAAGATATTTCTCCATGAGGTCAGAAAAAATGTCATTGACAAAATGTTGAAAATTGGAAGGAGAATTGCAGAGGCCAAAAGGAATGATGGTGTACTCATAACTGCCAAACCATCCTCTCATTGCTGTAAAATACTCATGACATTTTGCAATGCAAACTAGGTTATAGGCTCCTTAAAGGTCTAACTTCACAAAATAAGAAGCTCCATGAAAGAGAGTGAGGAGGTGCAACATAGGCGGTAATGGGTAGGCAATCTTCTGGGTTACCTGGTTCAGTTTCCTATAGTCAACACAAAGGCAAAGTCCGCCATATTTCTTCAGAACAAATCAGACAGGTGAAGCAGTGTTCAAATTGCTTGGTCAAAGAAATCATTTTGATAAATTTTCCGCAATGTATTCTTGAAGCACGCTCAATTCCTGCTTTGAGAGAGAGTAGACTTGTCTGGGTGCCGGTGGTGGGCCAGTAATTTTGATCTTATGATCACAAGAACGGAATGGAGGAAGTTTATCTGCCTTTAAAGCTGAAAAGACATCAGAAAAGTCATGATAAACCAAAGTTAAATACTCTCAAATGACTTATAAATCTTCAATCTTGTCATCTTTGAGCACGGGATTCAAAGTGCTTGCATGATGCAAGAGGATGAGGGAGCTCAAAATACAAATTTTGGTTGGTTCCTGTTTCTCCTTGAAGAAAAAAGGTAGAGGTAACTTGGAAAAAAACCAATAACTCCTAAATCTGAAGAGGGAACTTGGGAATGAAGGTCAGGATATTGCAAGTCTCCTGGTGGAAAAGTGTTATCCAACTCAATGACAGTGTCAGGTTGGCTGTTTAATTCCTTTTTGAAGGAAGGTTTAGTTTCCTGGGGTTGCAAGGTTCAAAGGTTAATTAATCCTTCTTGCCAATTCACATCCAGATTCCAGTGGACTAGAAAATCATGGCCTAGAATGGTCTCATCCATTCTGGGAATATCCAAGACAAAAAAATCCCATTTGAAGCTGGGGAAATTAGAAAGTTCAAAGGTCCATTTTGCCTTTTGGGAAACCCAATGAGAGGGCTCAGTCGCACTACTTACTAAATAGATAGGGAACCTATCTATCTCGGAACGCATAAGATTTTTGGAAGTGGCAAAACATTCACTTATAAAAGAAACATTAGGGTCAGAATTGAGTAAAACTTGATAAGGGAAGTTGTCAGAATTGAAAAGGACAAATCTTGAAATTGGAGCACCTAGTGACTTGCAAGTGCAAAGATTGACTTTCTGTAATTTAGATAATGTGTAGCCTTCCTTGCAAGTGTCAGGAAAACTACAAGCTAATTTTTTGACTGTTTAGCCGGTTAACGCGCTAGCCGCTTTGCACAACAATCAACATCATGTTTACCTCCACAATACACACATAACCCATTCTTTTCCCTACTTAACCATTCCTCATTCCAGAGCATCCCAGTTTCTTTGTCCAGGAACTTTGAAGTTTTGGTGATGGGCTTTCCTTTTGGGTTGGAGTGCAAGGTTGGATTTGGTCTGGATTGCTTCTGATTCTTTGAAGATTGTTTCAAGGAGTCTCCTGCCTTTGGAGTCAAAGTTGAAAATCCATGGTTGTTTTGTCAACAGCGGTTCTTGTTTTGATAACCATTATCAAGCTCAATCACCCGGTCAATTAACCGCTGAAGGGAGGTTGTCTTATTTCCCCCAAATGCAAGTTGTTCAATTAGGCGTGCCGGTAAACCTTCCCAAAAATTAAATAAAAAGGGATTCCTTGTTCCATTGGATGCAAGACTGCAGAGTTCAAAAATTGGAAATATAAACGGAGGCTCTAATATTTTCCTTCATGACTAGATTATTGAGTTCATATTCAGCGTTTCAAACTTCATCAGGGTTGCCAAACAGGGTGAACAGCTGTTTCTCAAACTTGTCCAAATTGTTGAGAATAAAAGTGGGACTAGTGTTATCTAATAGTTTGAGATAGGGTTTGAACCCTTGCAAGGCTCTTTCACCAAGGAAGGAAGATGCATACATCACTCTAGGTCTATCAGCAGGGAAATTGTGAGGATTGTTTGAGAAGATTATTTTTCAGGACTGTAGGTAGGATCTAACCTTATGAGGGTGTTCCCCAGTAAAATGATCAGTCTGCTTCATGCCCGGGGTACAAGAGCTAGGACCACTTGGACCAGATTGCGAGGCAGTTTGGTTAAGCGCCTGGATCAGATTCAAGAGTAAGGTTGAAGCGCCGGGTTTGGGAGCATTAGTGCAAGCCCGCAATCTACCATGAGTCAAGGTTTCATAGGAAGAGTCTTTGATTTCTTGAAGAGGGTCCACTTCTTCCCAAGAGGGAGCAAGGGGATCATCAAGAGTTTCAACCAAAGGAGATTTAGAAGAGGGGACAGGATCTAAAGGTTTTCTGGCCCAAGGAATGCTGGATCTCCCTACCCAATGGATACCATCATTGTAAGGGGTGAGGGAAGCTTTCCCAGTCGAGAAATTACGTGACATTGTAAAAGAAATCTATTATAGGTTGGCAAGCTACAATAGATGAGCTGAGTTAGTTAATTTACTGTCACACAACCACCCCACGTACTATAGGGAAATCTTAGATGATTGTGAGCATAAAAGGAAAGCTGAGTGCAAGGGTGAGTGCAAGGTAGCAAGGGCTAACTGCAAAGTGTGAACTTGTGGTGAAGTAAATTAACACACAGAAAGAGAGATGAAGGTTCAAATGGAAGGGAATCAAACCCAAGCCCAATGTGATGACTGGATTTATCAAATGCAAGAAAGTATGAAATCAACTAACTGAGGAAAAAATCCCCAGGAAAGCGGCGTAGCCTTTATAAGGTAATCCAAAATGACTGGATACAACCTGATGTATAGTCAACTACAGTTAAAAGCAATGAGGCAATGAATGACATGAATGGAGTACAAAATGAAATAACAGTACGGATGTTTCCAAGGTCTTAGCGTAAGTGAAAAACAATAGAGGGAAAATGTATTGAAATTTAATGGTGTGGAATTCAGAAGAGGAATTCTCCTTTAATGGTTCCAAAGTTCAGAAGTTATTGATCCCTTGCGTCTTTAAACCCTGAGTGCAACTTTTCACCCTTTGACTGAGAGATAGAGAATTGAGAGTAAAGATCCTTCCAAAACCTATGATGACCCAATGTGATCCTCTGTCATCTGATGATGATCATCCCATCTGGGTTGAGAGTGCGGTTTAAGTAACCTCCCCCTCAACCCTTACCTAAGTTCAACCAGAAACAAGCAAGAATAATGAAATACAACCCCTAAGAACAGAACCCTAACCCCAACCCTATCCTTCCCACCCCATAATCCACAACCCATACCACATATCCATCTGTATTGCCCACCTGCCATTACGTCCACCTGGTTTTTCCTTCTCAAGACGCGGCCCTTGCGCCACACTCAACTCTGAGCCCCCTGCGCATTTCTGTATCCACCCAATGCGCCATTCCAGATATCCAAGGTATATCCAAGATATATCCGCGCAATCTGTCCAATCCAATCTGATCCATCCCCCGTCTCCAGATGCTGAGCCCAATTTGACTTCTGTTGAGCCCAAAGCGCAAATTGCTGCAGCAAAGCCGCACCCATTGCTGAGCTTGCTGACACTGCTGCGCGCGCAGCGCACAGCCAATTCTGACTTGCGTCAATAAAAGACCACCACATCCCTCCCCAACTTGAGTTCTGTCGCCAGAGATCCACCACTATCTCACCTGCCCCCAATTATACCACAGCTATCCCAACTTCCCCTCCGCACCCCTTCATCAGACCAAAGAAAGAAAACACCCCATCTTCCCACCTTGCTAGCCATTTCCTGCACGTACTGTAGCTGGAACAGCCTTTTGTTCCATATCCTTCTGGGCCGGCGTGCCTGTGTTCCACACCAAGCGGGACACAGACCCTGCTCCCTATCATAGGGAATGCCTTGTGACTGCCCTCAAGGTTTCCCGCGCAAGAGGACATGGAGCAACTCCTTTGTGATCTCAAGTGACAAGGAGATCTCAACCAACAAGTGGGCCCCGCCTGGTTTGCCTTGCAACTGTGCGCAACGCGCCACCCAAAATCCTGCATTGCATGAGAGTCACAACTTGGGCTCACCATTCCGCAGGGACAGACCTCTGAGGCGTCAGGACTTCCCAGACTTTGTGGCCTTCCAGAACGCAGCCCATGAGTGGGCCACGCGGATACAAATGAATGTTCTGGAAATGGACCCAAGGATCCCCAACCGTCTGGCTGTGCCTCCCCCACCACCACCAAGACCTGCTCCTCCTCTGCCTCACCGCTTCCCCCCACTCCACCAAGACCAGCTCCTCCAGTTTCAACTCCTCTGCCGCCATCACCATCAACAGTTCCCAAGTCACCACTAGAGCCTGCGGGCATGCCGTCTCCCATGGTGATCAAGTTTTCGCCAGAACACGCGGTGGATGAAACCCCTCTGGCCACCACTCCTGAGATCCCAAATATCCCTCTAGTTCCTGCACCTCCCTTGAAGAGGTTTGACGCAATGGTGAACAATGCCAACAAACTACTCCGGCAATTTCTAGCAGTTCCCTATGCTGTGGTGACCAAATCTGGACACCCTGGACCAGATGCGGTAAAATTCAATTTTTTTTTACAATTCTTTTATTTAGGTGTCATTCAAAAAAAAAAAAAATTGGAATTTTTTTTATCAGTATCACTCCTCCAATTTCCTCATCCTGCCAAAAATCCCTCTGTCCCAGTGGTCTAGGACAGGCCTCTTTTGGTCTCACAACCTAGGAATTGCGTTCAATCCCTTCTCTCTTTGTTCCCCCCTTCCTTTTGGCCCAACGCGCGGGCCGAGACCCGCTTGGCACAAACTTCCTCCTCCTCCTACATCATCCCATCTCAGCATCCTCCCTCAACTCAAACAATACCATCAAACCACTCCTTCACAATCTCTCTAGGATCTCCCTAACCAATTCCATCTCTGGAAATTTCTCACCCTCCCATCATACCATTTGTTGGTTGGACAAAGCCAGTGATGGGATCTTCTCTGAAATCAACCATGCTGGAATCATCCTCAACAATCTCAATTCAAAATCTACTTGGATCCTCATCAGATACGTCCTAGTCTCAACGGATCATTGGCAACAGTGGAGGAATTCCAAACTCAGTCAATTTTGGAGCTATGATACCCTACTCAAGACCGTCCAATCACTTTGTCCAAACTTATCACCCTACAAACCATTGATTCTACTAGCTCAATGGTCACCTACCGGTCATTCAATGGCCTACGTTCTCTCTAACAATATCTACCTCATCACCTCCCCCAATCAAGTAAATCATCCAATCCGCCTCACCAACACCGCTACCTCGATGATCTTCAATGGGGTTTGTGATTGGGTTTATGAGGAAGAAGTCTTTTCATCATCAGAGGCACTTTGGTGGTCACCTGACTCTAAGAAACGCCTCTGGTTGAGCTTGGAAAAATCCAAGGTGCCAATATATGAACTCAACATCTACAAGCCAACCAATTGAGCCTGTCAGATGACCCCATAACCTTCCAAGACTAACATGAAGTATCCCAAGTCTGGTTATAGTAATCCAATCTTCAGCGTCAACGTCTTCAATCTTGAGAGTTATTTGAATCACCCTGGCCCAAGCTGGCTACGCAAACTTGTTCCCAATCCTATGATCCCGTCATCACTTCAAGCAATCCACCCAACCCGCCTTTCAACTTCACCTCCATCCTCACCTTCCTCCTGGGCTCCCCCACCTCTGTCAATAACTGGCACCCCCTTCCATCTTTGGGTGTGGGTGGAAAAATGTTGTCTACCGCCCGCCGACATCCGCGGGCGGTCTGGTTCATTTCCTTTCCCACCCCTTCCACCTTTGGGTGAGGGCAGGGTGATCCCGGTGTTGTCCCGCGCGCCCGTCCACGGACGGACGCAAGAGATGGTGAAGGGATGAGAAAGATCCCACCCCATTCAGGGAGGCCGGATTTCCACCAGCCTGCGTGATCAATTTTTCTGATCATCTGAAATCAAAAAAAAAAAATCCGCTCTATTTGTAGAATAAGTTGTACATAGTCTAACAGGGCCTCCTGCCCATATAAGGAGGGGCTCTCCACTGCCTTTTGGGAGGGGCATCATATGATACCCTATCCTATCAGAGTGGATCATCATCATTATCACCTTGAACTAAATTATCCGTGGGGTCTCATTCCCCTTCATCTGAGACTAAAATTTGGGTATATATATGATTGCCCGTTGATCCTTGAGCCTCCATACTCAAAACCCTGATCCTTGATCTTTATCACCAACCAATAGCTTTTCTGGTTGAAGAAGAATTTGACTGATTGAATTCTTGAAGTGTGTTACACCACTCCTGATCCCTTTTTCCAACCATGCTGGTCCTGATCAACCTTTGATTATCTTTCTGGAACCAGTCACGTTTGACTGAAGAGATTTTATTAAGCTTAAAACATGGAGTGTTAAACCTCCCCTCATTCCTTTTGAAGTTGAATTCTGCCACGCTACTCTTGAGTCTCTTGAGAAGTGTTGGGTTATTCTTTTTTGAATCAGTTATTGTTTTGCTTCTAGAGCTTCTTCAAAAAATTAGCTTTGTCTTGTGCAGCCACCCACAGTTATCTGGTACCCTTCAAGCGCTTGATTGCGGAGAGTTGGGCAGGTTCATTGAGAACCTGGAGGTTGTTTGGGATTGAGTTGATCTTTCCTAAGTTTCTTCTGACGACCAGAGCTATTAGCTTGTGGGAATTGTTACTTACAATTGCATTTTCCTGTTGAACTCTGAAAAATCCTTGACTTCTTATATTCAAGTTTTCCCCAACATCATCTTGCCTCAGATAGTGTTGTTTCCCCAGATACAGACTACTATCATCTTTATCATCCTACTTTTGGTCCCTAGTTTACCAGGTTCTGGACTTTGATCTTGGTTACATTTAAATATTTTTGTAACACTCAGGAGGGCGGCCTAAACAGCACCTTTCCCCTCCACAGAACTGCCATGGCCTAGCACCATTTGGAGTCTTACAACGCGCACACTGTTGATGTGTGATGCAAGGTCTTGGCGGCTTTCTGATCCCTAGCCACGGCGGCTTGCGCAGATGCGGAGGAAGTGATGAGGACTTGGCCAATGTAGGCCAATCTCCCCCTTTTCCTCTTTTCTTCCATCTTGTTTTCATCCCTGCGCCCATTTGCAAAGATAAGGAATTTTGCCGCGCCATCCTGAGTAGCCTTTGGGCTTTGTAAGAAACCTTGAGAGAAATAAGAGACATGCGCCAGATCCGTGCTTTTGAGAGCAACCCGTGAGAGTGAGAAGAATCTGCGCCACTTAGAGTAACCGGTGAGAGTGAGGAATCCGCGCCACTGAGAGTATCGGCTAAAGGTACCTGGACCACCGCAGACAAACTGCCACACAGTTCCCCGTACCCATTCAAAGAACAGAGAGAGTACAAAGAAAACCAGCCGCGCGTGTACATCCTTGAGAGAGAGAAAGAAAGAAAAAGAATCTGCCCAAACCCATTCGCACCTTCCATCTATAAGATCAAGAAGAAAACTTAAAAAGATTTTTTTTTTTAAAAAAAAAAACCAACCTATTGCCAAGCCTGCGCCTTTGCTCTTTGACCCACATCTGTTCTGCACCACCCACTTTCCTAGTTCCCTGAATCATCCGTTGAAGATTGTCCATGCGTTTGCTTGCCAAATGTGGGGCTTGTCCTTGTGTTGTCGGACCCAGCTTTGCACCGTCCCCGTACCTAAAAGAAACCATCCATAGCCAGAAATTATCACAAAAGCCAATCCAGAGAGAAGAAAACAAGAAAACTAACATTCTGGGGTGGCTAGTTATCCCGGCTGTGAACCAGCTAGAACACCCCCTCACCAAATCCCATCATATCCCCTATTCATCCATTGTTCCCCCCCCAACTTGGCTGTTGTCCATGGCGGTCTTCAGTTGTTTACTCCGCCTGAAGCAAAGCGCGCGCGCGGGCTTGTCTTTGGAAGAAGGATCTGAGTTTTTGTCCCCTTTGCTATCCAAACCAGCTGTCTTGTCAAATCAAGTTGAGCCCCGCACAAAGAATCATTTAACTTGCAAAGCCGCGGCCTTCTGTTTGAGAGGAGTTCCATCCAATTCCTCAAACTGGTAGCTACCTCCAGTGAACTTGGATGTCACACAAAAAGGCCCGTTCCATTGATTAGTGAACAGCTTCCCCCATTGAGTTTCCAGGCTTTGGTTGTCAAGAAGAACCAAGTCCCCCTTCCACAACAGATCCTGGAGTTTATTCCCGCAGCACTTATCCTAGTAGCAGATGGAATTTTTGTGGGTTGCCTTCAGTCTCCCAGCAGCTTTCTCAAGCATCTTGTACCATTGCAGGAGTTGGTTGGCGTGGGCCTTGACTAGATCCGCGTCCTTATTAAACTTCCACCAATCAATACCCAGAAAGGTTTCCAGATCAATGTCAATTGGAAGCACCGGTTGCTGCCCAAATAGCAGCTTGTATGGCGAATGAACTGTTGATCTCTTCACCAAAATACAATCCACAAAAAGAATAACCAGAAGGGTTTCCTGCCACCGCTTGCCATCCTTGCCGCACATCTTCACCATTGTGTGCTTGATTGGCTGGTGACTGCGTTCAATCATCCCCACGCCTTGCAGATATTATTCTGTAACATGCCCAGAATTTACTCCGCAAGTTTTCACCATCTCTTCCAACTTCCCCCAGAACTCCACACCCCCATCAACCGTTACCAGCCAAAGTGATCCATAACCTGCAAACCAATCTTCCTCTAGAAACTGCCCGAATTTCTCCACCAAAAGCTTCACCAGCGGCCACGCTTCCACCCATCCCACAAGATTTTCCCGCTCAACAAGGAGGTTTGCAAACTTTCCTGCCTTGATGTGCACAAAATCCAGAGAAACCCGCCCAAACAAGGCATCCTCCCCAGTGGGGATACCTACTTTGCAAGGTAACATTGCGCTCCGCTTCTGACATGCTTTGCACAACCTTACCCACTCCCCCACCGCACAAACTACACCCAGCCACCAGAACCTTGCCCTCACCCGCTTTGGCATTTCAATCTTTCCGCAATTTCCAAGACTGTCATGCAGACTCCCCAGGATTGCCTCCTGATCTGCCCTTGACTTGCTGACCACAAGCAGTACCCGCATGCTCAGCTGCCACAGCTGTCCTTCCTGAAGGCAGAAATTTCCCACTCTCCGCCAAATCAATCAAACAATCTTGGCTGGCGTGTCATCCCAAAACCAAAGATCCTGAAAATACAAACTGAGGAATGCGTACCTCCCAGACTGCTGGAGCGGAAGTTGCACACCTACTTCCATCACCCCTACCTTAACCGTCAGGGCCTCCACATCCAGTGGTTCTGTGCCTTCTTAGGGGTCATTGCGCGGGTACCAAGACAGCGCGTCCGTAATTTTAAAGGCCTTCCATGGAACATGTACCACTGTGAAAGAGAAAAACTGAAGAAATGCAACCCACCTGGTCATAGGCGCGTTCCGCAGCATTGGAAAATTGAGCATCTGCGCCAGCGCCTCTGCATTGACCAGAAGCATGAAGTGAATCCCCCATAGCAAATGCTGCAACCTCCCCACAATCTTAGTGACCCTGAAAAGCTCCAACTTTGGCTGTGAATACCGGCTCTCCGTTGGCGTAAACGTAACAGACTTGGAAAGAACCTGACAATCTTTCCCCTCATCCTCCTGTGTCAGCACCACCCCTGCACCAAGCTTTCTTGAATGCACAGCCAACTTTATTCCCCCGGTGTTGTAATCCAAGTCCTGCAGTAAAATATTGCGCCCAACAATCTCCTTAAGTTTTTCAAAGGCAACGTTGAAGTTCAAACCCCAGGTCCATTCCATGCCCTTACGCCTCAATGCCCGCAACAGACTAGCAACCTCTGCAAACCGCTTGATGAACATCTGTACGTAGCTACACAATCCCAGGAACTGGAGAATGTGCAATACAGTCTTTGGTGTTGGCCACTTGAGGACTTTGTTGCATTTCTTTTCCACAATCTGCCTTCCGTTTGAAGCCACAACATGTCCTAGAACCTCCAGCACGGGTATGCAGACTGCTAAATTTTTCCCCAAAACCGTAAGCCCCGCTTCCTCAATCCCAAACAAGATCCCCTCCAGCGTTTGTGCGTAATCCCAGACAAATCGGCAAATTTCCGGAGCGTCTATAAGCGTTTCCCCTCCTTAATCCGTTTTTTGGCCTTTGATGCCCACGTTGTCAATGAAAATCTGCACCACCTCTGGAAGATTGCCTTCAGAATCCAGGTCATCTGCACTTGTTAAACCGCAACTGAGTTAGTTGCACCTTGCGGCAGACGCTTCAGTTGCATCCTGCCCAATCCAGTTTTGAAGGCAGTCATTGGACGCAAACTCCAATAGAGTTTGCACTGATCATATCCGCCCATCACATCCACCAGCCCGTAGCATGCGCAACCTGCCATAGATTCCAGAAACTTGTCCATGCGCCGAGGTTTTCCCGCATCTTGGGTTGTAAACAAATTGAGCCGCTGTAAGACTCCAAACGGTGCTAAGCCGTGGCAGTTCTGTGGAGGGGAAAGGTGCTGTTTTAGGCTGCCCTCCTAGGAGTTACAATAATATTTAAATGTAACCGGAATCAAGGTCCAGAACCTTATGGATGAGAAATCAAACTAAGAGAAGAGGATAAGAGTTGTCGGTAGCGATGGAAACAACACTATCTGAGACAAGATGGTGCAGGGAAAGACTTGAACAAATAAGTCAAGGTCTGTTCAGAGTTCAATAGAACAAGGCAGTTGTAAGTAACAACGCCCACAAGCTAATAACTCTGGTTGTCAGCAGCTGATTAGGAAAGATCAACTCAATCCCAACCAACCTCCAGGTTCTCAATGAACCTGCCCAACTCTCCGCAATCAAGCGCTTGAAGGGTAACAGATAACTGTGGGAGGCTGAACAAAAAAAACGCAATTTGTTTATGAAGCTCTAGAAGCAAATCAATAACAAATTTGAGCAAGAATATCCCAACACTTCTCAAGGAACTCAAGAATAGCGTGGCAAAATTCAACCTCAAAGAAGAAGGGAGGTATAACACTCCAGGTTTTAAGCTTAATAAAACCTCTTCAATCAAACGTGATTGGCTCCAGAAATATGATCAAGGGGAGATCAAGACCAGTATGGTCGGAAAAAGGGATCAGAGTGGTATAACACACTCAAGAATTTAGGCAGACAGGAATTCTTCTTCAACCAGCAAGGCTATTGGTTGGTGATAAGGATCAAGGTCACAAAGGACTGAGTTTGAGTATGGAGGCTCAGAGGATCAAGGGGCAATCATAGATATACCCGGATAATTTGCTCAGATAAGTGGGGAAGGATGCCCACGGATAAATTGCTTATGATGATGGTCTCATAGAATGATGGGATTCTCTGATGCTCCAATGATGGGGTGCTGGGATGCTGGGATGCTAGGATGCTCCGCCAAAAGGCAGGGGAGAGCCCCTCCTTATATGGGCAGGAGGCCCTGTTAGACTATATACAACGGATTCTACAAATAGAGCGGAAAAGGGAAGGCAACCATGTGGTCACTCGCGTCGGTCTGTGGATGGGCGCGCGTAACAATACCAGAGTCACCCACCCCTTGTCCAAAGGCGGAAGCGGGTGGGAGAGTCCCAGGAAAGGTGTCGGATGAAGTCCGTGAGAGCGCGGATGGGCGGATAGGAGATTGGTTTGAGAAAGTTGAGTAAATCCTGACGGCCTTGAGATCCACGACTGATAGATCAAGTGCGATGGGAGGTTTGACGGATCCAAGGATTTGCCAAATGCTTGCGGGCGCGGTCGGGATGGATTCAGTAAATCATGGATGAGCGCCGCGCGACGGTAGCAATGAGGAGATTGGGAGGCGCAACAACAAAGATGAAGACACGCAACGACAAGGATGAAGACGTGCTTATGACAACGGCGGAGATGACAAGCAACACGGATAAAGGACGCGCGACGCGCGCGGATGAAAGGAGAGCGGCGCGGCGCGGCGCGCGACGCGGATAATGGAAGCGCAGCGCGCGCGGGTAAATAATGGTTTGGATGAGCCTGAGGATAAGTTGTTCAGCCGGGCGGTACGTTTGCGCAACAGTTTTATGGATTGAGGTCTTAAGGCGGCCAGGGTGTCCAGGATGGGGCACCACACCGCTGCAGATCATGAACAATCTGTAATGACTTCCCATCCTGATTAACCACTACAAAGATTGGACTTGAGTAACTTGATTTCCATTGCTTGTAAAAGCCCTTCCCCACACGCTTGCGCACCAGCTCCAAGGCCAAGGTTCATGTGGAACCTTTGGAATCACATAAGGGTCTCCCATCTTCCTTTTCAACAGTCCCCGCCTTTCAGGTCCAAACGCAAGCACTCTTTCCCAGAGGACAAGTACCAATGTCAGAAAATCCTGTTTCTCCGTGCTTAACCAGCCCAGCTGTCTGAAGTTAAGGGACGCCACCCACTCCAATTGCCTTACCAATCCTGACACCTTCAGCGGAGGTTTCCAAGGGTCCCGCCACCAAGGGATTGGTCGGAGTGGTCCTTTCAGATCCTATGGCATTGCTTTGTTCCGGGGATGGACCTTTTGCACAACTGGCTCATACTTCTCAACATTGCAACGCGCCATGCGCACGCATCTGTACCACAGAACCCAGTCAAAACCAAACAGCGGCTCTTGCCTTTTCTCACAAGCTTGTCACAATTATAGTGTTTTTGAAAAGTACCTCCCAGAAATGCCCACTGAGGAAAGGGACTTACTTCCAGCACTTCCTCCCTAATTCCCACCTGCTCCTCACTGGTCGACTGCCCGCACAAAGCCGGAGCTTGCTCCATGCGGTAACCTTGGCCAACTAGTCAAAATCTGCCTCCGGACCACCCTTGCAAACCAACTCCGCACTGGGGTCCTCCTCCTCCTCTCTCACCAAATCCTGCATGCACTTCCCCAACCCCTGATTTCAGATCATGGTTTTTAATCACCCGCCGGACAAATCTTCCACTGTCAACGCTTCCATCCCCGCCTCTGGATCAAACATTATTTGCAATCGCAACCCAAACATGAATGGCCGTCCTAAAATAGCCTCCCTGCAATCAACCAATAGAAAAGAAAGTGATTTACAGACACTTGAAACCTCAACCTCCTCATCCTCCACAACCCCATCCACTCAACACGCTCCGCCATTAAGTGCGCAAAGGCCCATTGCACATTTCCGCCAAACCGATCCCATTTCATCAACCAGCCCAGACAAAAGAAGGTTCACCATGGAACCGCTATCCACCAGTGCCCACACCTTCCTTCTGGAAATCTTCATTGGAATGTAAGCCAGCAGAGTTGGAACGGATTTCATCCCTGCCAGGTTGCGCTCCGCGTTGTCCCAAGCCAAGTTCACCCGCTGCGCTGTTGGAGGGATCCTATTGTGTCTGCAATCCTTCAGTGCCTGAAGCATCTCATCTACAACCACCAGCAACACCACCCCCAACTCCTTCATGGTCAAGGGAATAGTTGTTTCATTCCCCATCACCCTGCGCACAATTTCCATTGCCTTCTTCTTTCCTGCTGTATTCACCCGCCATCCATCTGTTTCCGGAACGTGCACAATTGGCTTGGGGACTGCCAGCGGTACCCGTTCCTTGGCATCCACATCCATACTTTCCACCACCACCAGTTCCTCTGTTGCTAGTACCCTTACTTCTTCCTCCATGCGTGGTGGTTTCCATACCCTGGGCCTGGTGACAATCCCAAGCAAAGCTCAAGCAGTTGCCCCTGAATCCTGTCCTTGGGAGCGCACTTGTTCCATTGCAGTCAAATTCCCAGGCTCCCTGAAGATCCGCTTACCTGTTGGAAACGTGAATCCCATTCCCACCGGTCAAAACAATCCCTCCTTGAAGTCCTTTGTCATTTTATTGCACCCCAAACGCCAATGCCTGCTGTCCCTGAAATAATTGCATAACTGCAACGCAGATGGCTTTGACGGCGGAAGCAGTCCCCCAATGTGAGGAGGCAGATTTCCCAGCCCCAACAACACTTGACTAAGGAAGATCTGTAAATCCTTCATCAACTCTGTCATCTTGCTAATCTCCTGGCTTGTTGTTGGTGGGGTGGCCGGAGCGTTTTCCATTTTTGAGGGTCCCACAACCAGAGCTTGCATTGGTGCTGCTGGAGTGTTGGAAGAGGACTTTTTTGGCCCCGTTGGGAAGAACCTTGCTGTGTCCTCAATCAGTTCCTCCAAGTCCAACTTGCTTTCCACTGCCCAAAAAATGACAAGGAAGTCTGGAAGAAGCGCAATACTCCCATCCAACAACCTCTTTACCAAGTTGTTTTTGTACATGTGCCCCTGCACCCTCCTGTGGATTTGGGGACAGAGTCCTCCAAAAAAGCCCTCTTCACGGCGCCTGTCTGTCCAGATATCACCTTTTTCTTCTCCAGGCAGAAATCAATCCAATCAAACATTTCTACATAGTCCCCCAGTTGCGCCTGCATCCGGACTCCGCCATTTGCACTTGTTTCTGCCATGGCTTGCTTGAAGTTGCTTTCCCAAAACCAAGGTTTGTGCCTTCCCCACCGCGCCAAGATTTCTGCCTTCAGTTTTGGCCAATCAAGTTCCTCATAACCTTCCATCTCCTCCACATCCCAAAGCTGCTCTTTGTCCGTGATGAAGAGGATGACAAGCCAAGCCTTATCTAAACCCGTTGCACCTTCCGCGTTGGCAATTCGTTTGTATTGTGCAAGGAATTGCTCAACATCCTCAGTGTTGAACCGGATATGAGGATAGTGCCACGGCCTGATGCAAACTGGCTTGTGATTGGCACCATTGTTGAAACAAAGGACACCTTATCCCACCCCTGATGAGGGTTGCTTCCAAGAAGCCGGAGGAGGAGGAGGAGTAAGAGGAGTGGGGGTAACGTTACACAACCCCTCATTGGTCAATGGGTGGTACTTGGATATTGTGCTTGTTAGTTTCAAGAGACAAGGAACAAATTATTAATTCCCAGCCAGACCCCCAGATGTAGAATTCAGAAGAGGACTTCTCCTTTAATGGTTACAAAGTTTGGAATTTATTGATCCCTTGGGTCTGTAAACCCTGAGTGCAACTTTTCACCCTTTGACTGAGAGATAGAGAATTTAGAGTAAAGATCCTTCCAAAACCTATGATGACCCAATGTGATCCTCTGTCATCTGATGATGATCATCCCATCTGGGTTTAGAGTGCAGTTTAATTAACCTCCCCCTCAACCCTAACATAAGTACAACCTGAAACAAGCAAGAATAATGACATACAACCCCTAAGCACAGAACCCTAGCCCCAACCCTATCCATCCCACCCCATAATCCACAACCAACAACCCATTTCCATCTTTATTGACCACCTGCCATTATTTCCACCCGGTTTGTCCTTCTCAAGACGCAGCCCTTGGGCCGTGCCCAACTTGGAGCCCCCTGCACATTTCTGTATCTGCCCAACGCACGATTCCAGATATCCAAGATATATACAAGATATATCCTTGCAATCCAATCCACATCTTGCAAGACGCAATCTGTCAAATGCAATGCAATCCATCCTGCTTCTCCAGATGCTGAGCCCAATTTGACTTCTTCTGAACCCGCAGTGCAACTTGCTGCGGCAAAGCCGCACCCATTGATGAGCCAGCCGCTACTGCTGAGAGCCCATTGCGCAGCCAAATCCAACTTGTGTCTATAAAAGACCACCACAACTGTTGAGACATGAGGGAGTGACGTCAGAGGCAATGAAAATATGAAGATGTAGTTTATGCAGGGTAAGGGACTAGTCCATTTTCAAACTATACAGTTGAGGTGGCTTGACTAGCATGGGTGCAAACTAGCAAGAGAATGTGACCAGAAATAGGAACCCAAGGGTTATTGATACCCAGGGTGAAAAGGCGGAGCCCAAATTGATGTTTTCCTGAGGTAAAGTTGACTGCGAGGTTTGAAAGTGGGTGCTGAGTCAGTGGCCAAGGATGGAAGGTTGTTCTGCAAGCCAGAGTTGCTAAGCAGAAGGCACTATTGATGTTGTGCTTCTATTTTGTCACACTTATGGACTGAGGTAGATGGTACTGAGGAAAAGGGTATGTCAAAGTGGGAGGACAATAATCCTTAAGATCAAAGCATGACACTCCTCAAGAGTAATGGTAAACTTAGAATAGTCTTGATCTTCAACATATTAACAAAGTTACTATTGAAGACTCTGGTATTCCTCCTGCTACTGAAGAATTTGTTGAATGTTTCTCTGGGAGAGCTTTCTATGGTCTAGGGGAAATTATGGGTGGGTATGAAAAATGATCCTTACATCCTGTCTCTCTCCCTCTCACCTCTTTCAATAATTCTCTTGGTCAATTACACCTTAATGGATTTCCTCAATGTGCCACTAATCCGTTTGCATTCCATCAGGCTCAGATGATGTGGACCCTCCAGGATGAAATTCATGATCATGCTGGTATCTTTATTGACAATGGCAGAATTAAAGGTCCAGTTTCTGACCATGATAATGAGCCCTTACCTTGGAATTTGGGAATTTTTCAATTCATCTGGGAATATTCTACCACTCTGGAAAGGATCTGTTTCAAATCAAGGAGTCTGGCCTTACTGTCTCTGGATCCAAATTGGCTGCTTGTTTCCCTGCTCTGGAAATTTTTGTTCATGTGTTTTGCAAGGAAGGAAGAAGAATGGCACCAGCTAAAGTCAACAAGATCATCTCTTGAACCATTCCAATCCATCCTACTGAAGTGGGAGGCTTTCTAGGTGTTTTACATGACGTTCAAATCTTTATCCCATCCTTATCCAAAATCTGTGCACCATTTTGTTGTCTAACAAGGAAAGATACTGAATGGATTTGGACCAAAGACTGTGAACATTCATTTCAGCTTCTCAAAATGATTTTTGGTAAAGAAAAATCTTTTAAGAAGATCTCTTATGGACCAGGAGCTGGCAAGATCAACCTGGCTGTTGATTCTACTTATCAATCTGTTGGGGCTGTTCTTACTCAGGAAGATGAAAATGGTTGGGACCATCCTGCTCTCTATGAATCTTTTTTATTTTTGAATGTAGAATCCAGATACTCTCATCCCAAACTGGAACTCTGTGGTGTGGCTCAGATGATGAAAAAGCTCCAAACCTTCCTCTGGGGTTAAAATTTCAAATTACAAGTCAATGCTTGATCCATAATTGAAATGATCAATGCTCACAGATCCCAAATGCTCCTATGACCCTTTTGGTGGCCTTTATTCAGCTTTTATCTTTTGATATTGTTCATAGGCCTGCAAATTCTTTCACCATGCCTGATGGATTATCCCGACGCCCTCTTGGAGACAACAAATCTGATTTCGGAGTGGATTTTGATGAAGAAGAAACTTTAATCCAACCTTTCTTCTCCTCCTCCTCCTCTCAAGATTATTCTGGATTTCAACAAGGGTTCTGGCTTAAACTAGAGCAGTAACTTTCAACTCTTCAAAAAACTCCTTATCTTTCTGGTAAAGAATTTTGATCCCTTAAAAAAAGTCCTCCAATTTCTTTATACAAGGCTCTAGGCTTATGAAAAGAGGGAATCCTTGTGCTCTTATTGTTGTTAATATCCCTTATAAACAATATTCTATCCTTGAAATTCTCCATGAAGGTCTTGGTCATTTTGGGGAAACCAAAACTTATCAAAAATTATCCAAACAATTCTGGTGACCATCTCTGAAGCAATCTGTTACCCAATGGTGCATGAGTTGTGAAGTTTGTGAAAAGGGTTATGATAAATTCACAACTACCAGTAGGTTTGCAGTATTTGAGGGCCCCAAATGAACAAATGAACCCATTGGGGCCCATACACTACTCCAAAGGGTTGTTCAAAAGATGCGCAACCCCTGGGGGGGCATATACCCCCCGCAATGGGCATTTTTGATTTTTTTACCCCTGTACACAACCATTTGGACCTTTCTATGGGGGTTAACAACCCTCTCAGGGTTGAGCAATTATTTAATTATTTTCATTTTTTGTTATATTCTATATTTAATTGTTTTATCTTTTTTTTAAACCAAAAAATCAACATTTTTTGATTTTTTGGTTGATTTCTGTTTTTTTTCTGTATTTTTATTTATTTTTATTTATTTTTATTTAGTTTTTTTTTTATTTTTGGCCCGCAATGCTTTAATTTTTGTGGAATTGAACACAACTAGATTTGAGTTATGTACAAACCCACACAACTTGAATGTAGTTGTGCTTGGTGCCACACAAAACTGAACCATCATGTGGGGGCTGCAAAACTGCAGTCAAGTTGTTTGAAGGCTACACAACTTGATTGTGATAGGAATTCCAAGATAAGTTTGAGGACTAAACCAACAGACTGTATTTAAGAGTTAGAGTCATAATTCAAAAGAGAAGAACATAGCTATGAAGAATGAAAATAAAGAAAGAAAACAGATACCAACAGCACAGCCAGATAGGATAGAGGGTCAAGTTAATCAGGACAAGAAGGACATGTTCAGAGTAGATTGATAGACTATAAGAAGCAGTTCTGTGGAATTATTGTCAGATTCTCTTTGTAGATGAGTGATTGATGTTGGGTTGTCTTACCGGGCAGAGATTGTGACTAAGGCTGAGATAAGATTGATGAGAGGAGATTTGAGGAGGAGAAGGACTGAGATAAGATTGAAGAGAGGAGATTTGACGAGGAGAAGGATGAGGGCAAGAATAGATTTGACAAGGAGAAATGGTGGCGTATGAGCGGATGGTTCAGGAAGAGCAGACAAGACAAGATGAAAGAGAAGTAAACGTGAGGAAAGAAGGAGACCGGAGAATCATGGAAAACAGAAAAGCCAAGACACGAAAAAAAAGAAAGAGAGAACAAGAAAAGAAATAGAAACCATCCCCGGAGCCCCCCGGGGGTCTCCTCACAGTGCGGGAATCTGTTGAGATCTCAACACCCCTTGTGACTGGTAGGACAACAGAGAGAGTAGAGAAGATGAGAGTTAGCTAATTAATGACTGGCAAAAATGGATTTTTGGAGAAGTTGGAGCGAGCTGCGGCTGGAGGCCTTCGTCAAAGAGTCAGCAACCATCTCATCCGTGGAGATGAGTGACAGGTTGTATTCAGACTGGTTATAGTTTTCTCTTAGTCCCTTTGTTTTGATATCAATGTGACGTGATTTAGAGTGGGGCCCAAATCGTTTGATCTTATTGTCTAATCATTTGTTATCAATGAAGATAGTGGGTTTGATTATTGGAGATTGATAGATTTCACTCATTAAGTGAGTGACCCACTTGAGTTTGAGAAAGCAATCGATAAGAGCATTAAGCTCAGATTCTGTTGAGGAGTAAGTAACATTTCTTTTTCTTGAAGAGTTCCAGACTATGGGGCTACCGTAATGGAAAATGATAAAACCTGTTTGAGACTTTCTCGAGGACGGGTTGTCTCCCCATGTCGCATCACTGTAACTAGAGATTATCTCTTCTTTGGAATTGTAGTTGAGGATTAGCTTGAGATTCTTAGTGGTCTTGAGATATTTCCAGACTTTACAAGCTTCTCTCCAATGAGACATGCCAGGCTAGGTATTAAATCTAGCAAGATTCGAAACCGCGTACGCAATTTTGGGACATATATATTGAGCGAGATGATTAAGAAGTCCAGTAACTGAACAAAAGTTAACATTGTTTCGTAAACTCCTCGTGATCTTCATCGGTGGCTGGTTCCAGGTGGAGATTTTGAGTGAGTGGGGAGTGGGTGTCTTTACAGTCTGAGAGGCCCAATTCTTCTAGACCTTGCTCAATGTGGTTAGGTTGACTGAGTAGAATTTGATTGTTTTCTACTTCCATCAGCATCCCAAGGATTGTATTTGGCGGGTGGCAAGAAGATTTTTTGAACCTCTCCAGAAAATTGACTTTGAAAGTGTGGTTCCTTCCCAAATGAATAAGATCATCTACGTGGAAGTAGAGAATCTCTTTTGAGTCAATATTGATATATAGGCAGGGGTCGCTGCTCGATTCCTGGAATCCTTGAGCTTTGATCCAAAAGGTCAGTGTTTTGTACCAATTCTTCGGAGACTGTTTGAGACCATATAATGATTTTTTGAGTTTGAGATAGGGTGATTTCCTGAGCGAACCTTCAGTTGTCCAAATAATAACAGTTTCTCTGAGAGGAGCATGGAGAAAAGTGCCTTTAACATTGAATTGAGTGAAGGTCATTTTCTTCTTCAAGCCGTATAGAAGAGCGATTCGTAGAGAGCCAAGTTTGCCGGTAGGTGCCCAAGTTTCATTGTAATTGAAGCCTTGAACCTGATCGAACCCTTGTACACATAATCTTGCCTTGTACTTCACCCGTTTACCATGGCAGTTTTCCTTGACTTTGAAGACCCATGTGGTTTTTAGAATGTTTTCCGGAGTACCATAATACTCTTCCCATACGTCTTGTGATTTGATGGATTCCAATTCTTCTCTTGACGCCTTCTCCCACTTAGGCCATTCTGGACATTTCCGAGCAGCCTTATAGGATGGAGGTTTGTAATAGTGATGAAAACCATAGCATTGAGGTTTTTGAGTCTCACGCTTTGGTTGTTGATAGACTTCAGGGCTAGTTGGAGCGGGAGATGGGACCTGAGAGGGTTCTGGTTGAAGATCGGAAGAATCTGAATCAAGAGAGATGGAATTGTCTTGAGGAGAGTCCGATTCAGAGGATTCGCAGTTAGGATCTCTAGCTGTGAATTGTTTGTCGGGAGAGAAGAAATCAGACTCATTGGAGCCTTGACAAGATTTAGAGAAAATGTCAATTCCAGCAGGCTCCAGAAGAGGAAAGTCGCTTGTGTGAGTCTTGAGGAACATGACATGCTTTGTTTCAAAAATAGAACCTAATGAGTTAAGTATGAGATAAGAGTGAAAGGTTGGATTGAACCCAACTAGTATCCCTTCATGTCCCTTTTCATCAAACTTGCAACCTTTTTGCATGCGATTAGCCAAGTAGATCAGAGGAGAACCTACAGGTCTCAAGTAGTTAGTGGGAAGCTTCTTGAAAAACATCAGTTCCCAAGGAGAGAGAAGATTACCTTCTCTTGGTATCTTGTTAAGAATGAAGCAACAGCTTCTCGTGATGACATGCCAATAGTTTTTTGGCACTCGAGAGGAAGAAAATGTTGATCAAGCAGATTCAACAATTGTTTGATTTGCTCTCTCAGCACGGCCGTTGTGTTGCGAGTGGTATGGTTCAGAGGTGATGAGTTTGATATGTTTGGTTTTAGCAAATTCATTGAGGGTAGCATTAGTGAACTTGGAGCCTGTGTCGGAATAGATCTCTGATGGGTAGTACTTGAGTCTTTTGAATTCGATCTCCAGTGCATTGATGATTGTATCGGTGGTTTCATCCTTAGAGTGTAAAGGAAAAGCGGCAAGGTAACCGGAATGATTGTCTACTAGGGTTAACATGTATTGATGGCCAGATTTGGATTGGGGGGAGATTGGTCCAACTAAATCAAGGTGGATTCATTCAAGTGGGAGATTGGATTGAGTAGAAACAGCAGGAAAGGATGAGTGTGTAATCTTACTTTGTGCACAAGCGTCGCATTGGAATTGTCATAAGTCTTCACGATTGAAGAGATCTTTTAAGATGGATTGAAGAGTGGAGACAGAGGCATGACCATATGTCTTGTGGATGTCCATCAGAGATAGATGCGGAGAAGGTGGATCTTGAGAGGATTGAGCAATGTGGTTGATTACGTTGTTAGATCCAATGGACTGTGGTTTCTCGACTACGAAGAGATTGTCTCAAATTAATCCATTGAGTATGATTGACCCATTCTTGGTGATGGAGAAATTGTCACGGTTTTGAGATAGACAACATCCTTTCTTTGCTAGAAGACCGGGGCTAATGAGATTGACTACAATATTGGGGACAAAGACACAGTCTTCCAGAGTGATTATAGAATCCTTCCATTCCAATCTTACCGTACCATTCCCTACAATCTTGAGACTTGCTTCAAGCTTTCCGGTTTTGATCACTTCATTTTCTTCTTGAAGTTGGAGATGGGTGAAGTATCTGCGGTCATTGAACACGTGAATGTTGGCACCGGAATCAAGTAGGAGGTTGGGAGTGTTGTCGGCGTTGATCCATAGAGTCAGAAGAGCGTGGTAATTGATAGTCGGTTGTGGTTTCTTGTTTTTATTTCTCCATTCTTTCTGCTGCTCTATCCACCAGCTAGGCGCAATTTGAGGATGCAGATGAAAGCAAGAGGATTCGGAGTGTGGGGCGTTTGGATCATGATACCCCTCCTTGCATTGCATCTTTACCTTCTTATCATCTTGATTATTCTGGTGTCTCGTAGTTACTAGAGAGAGGGTGGATGTGATTTAAGAAGCTTTTTGTTGGGCTTTTCATTTGTTATCGTATTGAATTAGATGGTTGTGGACAACATCAATTGTTATCAGCTTCTCCACATGCATGATCTGTTGTTTGAGATTCTCAAGACTTGGAGGAAATTTGAATAAAACTAGATAGGCGAGAACATCTTTGGGTAATTCTATTCCTACTTCGTGCATCCTAGTTAGAGCCTTCTTGGTATCCGTTACAAAATCCTCAATGGCATGATCGTTGAAAGTGATGTGAAGGAAGTGGTTGAAGATTCTGGCACAATTGGCAGTTTCAGATGACCCAAACCTACGGGTTATATTGACCCAGAGAAGTTTAGATGAATTGAAGTTTGCCGAGTTGACAACGTTGGCGTGCGTAGTACTGTCTAGTTTTGAGAGAAGAACGGCCCTAATATCTCAATCCTGCTTCATAGACATTTGGCCTGTATTACTGGTGATAGCGTCCTTGACGTCCTTGAGGTCAAAAAGCATGAGCATTTTATCCCTCCATATGGAATAGTTTTTGTCATTGAGAAGAGGAATAGCGTCGACTGCAGCTTTCAGAGCGACTTGATGAAAGTAGTCTGTGGCTCCCGTTGGTTTGGTCATCTTGAGAATTTTGGTTTTTCAGGGGACTTTCGGCTTTTAACCGTGATAGGAATTCCAAGATAAGTTTGAGGACTAAACCAACAGACTGTATTTCAGAGTTAGAGTCATAATTCAAAAGAGAAGAACATAGCTATGAAGAATGAAAATAAAGAAAGAAAACAGATACCAACAGCACAGCCAGATAGGATAGAGGGTCAAGTTAATCAGGACAAGAAGGAAATGTTCAAAGTAGATGGATAGACTATAAGAAGGAGTTCTGTGGAAGTATTTTCAGATTCTCTTGTTAGATGAGTGATTGATGTCGGGTTGTCTTACCGGGCAGAGATTGTGACTAAGGCTGAGATCAGATTTATGAGAGGAGATTCCATGAGGAGAAGGACTGAGATAAGATTGAAGAGAGGAGATTTGACGAGGAGAAGGATGAGGGCGAGAATAGATTTGACAAGGAGAAATGGCGGCGTATGAGGGGATGGTTCAGGAAGAGCAGACAAGACAAGATGAAAGAGAAGTAAACGTGAGGAAAGAAGGAGACCGGAGAATCATGGAAAAAAGAAAGGCCAAGACACAACAAAAAAGACAGAGAGTGAATAGTTTAGGATGAGAAGTAAGGTTATTTGTTGAAGTAAGGGAGACGGAATGACTCTGAAGAGTCAAGTGAAGAGAATGATAAGGCTTCAAAGAGCCAATGGAGAGGGGATAATTCTTGTATAGTCAAGAGGAACTGATCTGATGAGGAGGAAGGGGCACTCTGATGCTGTTGTCTTGTGATCAGATGATTTTCATTGATGGTCCCAGGGAAGGACCATTATTTAAGGACAACTAGAGAACCCCCAAGAGGGGCCTAAGACAGCAGGTTAGTGACAACTAGAGAGCCACAGAGGGGGCCTGAGACATGAGTAGTTATTTAATGAAAAAGGTAAGTTAGAGATAAATGTAACTAAATTTGTTAGTTACAGAATAAGAACAGAAAAAGACAACAGAGAGAACAAGAAAAGAAATAGAAACCGTCCCCGGAGCCCCCCGGGGGTCTCCTCACAGTGCGGGAATCTGTTGAGATCTCCACAGATTGTAGTTGTTTAGTGTGCCACACAACTCAAATGAGTTGTGAATTCAACATTACCCTTGTCAAAAACATGATCTTAGGCTTCCAGCTGAAATTTGTTATCCTACTGGGGAGTCCACTGTCTTTGGAAGGATTGCTATGGATGTGGTTCATATTAGGAAGGTGGAGCTAAGTACCTCATTGTGGATGGAGATGATTTTTCTGGTTGGGTTGAAGCAAAACTCCTTAAGAATCTTAGATCTGAATCAGTGGAGGCTATCCTTTATGAGACTTGCACAATGTGTTATGGTCTGGCTCAATCTTACTCTACTGATGGTGGCTCTGAATTTTGTGACAAACCTGCTGAAATTATCAGATCTCTCCCTGGAAAACATAGAGTTACTACTACTTATTATCCTGAAGGCCAAGGAATGGTGGAACAAGGCCATGCTGCTTTGAAGGCATCAGTTGATAAACTGGCTGGTGAAAGTGGGAAGAATTGTTGCAAATTTCATCCTCTTGTTCTCTTCTCTGATTGCATCTCAACCAAACAAACCACAGGCTACTCACCTTATGAAATAATCTTTGGTAAAAGAGCAGTTCTTCCTTTGGATCTGAATCTGGAATCTTTCCTGGTTATCTCATGGGAGGAGGTGTCTTCAATCACTGAACTATTAGTTTCTAGGTCTAAGCAACTGGGGAAAAGCAAAGATGTTTGTGATGAAGATTATCAGAAGATGATGGAATCAAGAGGAAAATTGGTTCAGTATTGAGAAGATAAGCACTCCAGTCCAATCAGGTATCCCTTAAATCCTTGTGATCTAGTTTTATCTTAGAATTGATCTTTGTAAAACCAATGGGGAAAGCTTTTCTCAAAACACTTGAATGGTCCTTATTGGGAAGTTTGCCAATTTAGAGGTGAATCTTATGTTTTGGAAGAGCTGGATGCTAGTCAGTTGGCCAGAAGGTTCTCTGCTGATCAATTCAAGAATTTCCATTGTTGTGGAGGCAACTTATCTCAGAAATACGTCCTCCCAATTGTGCACCACCAGGGTCATTTGCTGCATTTTTGTTGTGAATCTCTACTGTATGCCACATATTTGAGCACTTGGAACACCTTCTTTCTTTCATCTCTGCCGCTTCTAGGGCTTCTGTGGATATATCAAGATATTTTTCAAATTTTTAATCAATATAAAGATCAAGAAAAGGCAATTTTTCTGTCTCAATTTCGTTGTATTCTTCCTTTTCTTAATATCTTTAAATTTGAGATGCAGACTAGGGACAGTCTGTAAGTTGGGAAGAGATGTGGTAACCAATTTGGGACACCTCAGGAGAAGGGAATTTTTTTTTATACATAATCTTTTATCCAACATAGTCCATAAAACAAATTCTCTGCTATCCCTATGGCAACCCTTTCATTTTCCTTTCCCCCAACTTCTTCCTGTCCTAGCAGACTAGGAAGGCATCTCCAGGCGCTCAAATCCCCCAATCCTTCTTTCAACTCCTTCTTGAAGTTCTTGCTTCCTGAACTTTGGACCAAGCGCGCGCGGACAGCCATCATCCTCATTGCCAAAATCATTGCTAGAATCATTGCCATCATCATCCTAACAACAAAGACTGTCTCAAAAATCCCCTCTAGATTTCCCCCCTTGGTCTCTTGCAAGAATGGCCTCTTGACCGCCATCATCCTCATTGCGCGCAAAAACAAAGACTGCCATTGACTGTTGAAGCAGTTGCGCGCAATTGTCCCACCTAATCCTCCTACCCAATCAGCCCATTGCAAGCTGTTGTTTTCCAACCAAATCACCATCCAATCTGCCTTCAAAAAACCAATTCTCGCAGCTGTAAAACACCTACTTTTGCCTGTCCTGAGTCTCTTCCATTTGTCATTTTTTTGCGGCTTCTTTTCAACTCAATGGCACCCATCAGCAACCACTTGCACCACCCCATCATCAAATCACCCTCTGCCCAACTGTTGCCTGTTCCGGCCTTGAATCTTCAAAGCTGTGGACGTTCATCCACCTGCCACTCATCTCCTTCTATTGGCTTGTTTACTTGTTTCCTTAAACTTTTTTCCATCTTCCTGTCACCATTTTGTTGTTTTTAATGACTATTTTATCTCAAATCTGTCTTTCATTGTCAAAAGAAATCCACACTCATACGTGTCATCTCCGTGTGTGTAAGTAGTCTAAAGGGGCCTCTTTGCCATAAAAGGAGGGGCTTTCCCCTGCCTTTTTCGCTAAAAATATCTATCATCATCACTTTAATCAAGAAATAAATCTGTGGGGCCCTTCCCCTTTGTCTGAGGATCCTGATGCTGGGTATATCTTTTGATTTCCCCTTGATTTTTTAGCCTCCATACTCAAATCTTTGATCCATTCATCAGTGAACTTGTAAATTATTAACAACCTATAGCCTTCCTGGTTGAAGAAGAATTCATTTGATTGGATTTTTTAGTGTGTTATACCACTCCTTGATCCCCTTTTTGACCATACTGGTCTTGATCATTCTTTCATTATCATCCAAAACCAATCAATTTTGTCTGAGAGGTTTTATTTAAGCTTAAAAACTTGAGTGTTAAACCTCCATTTATTTATTTAAAGTTGAATTCCGCCATTCAATTCTTGAGTACCTTGAGAAGTGTTGGGTTATTCTTGTTTAAAGATTTTGTTTCTTTGCTTCTAGAGCTTCATAAAAAAATTCATTTGTTTTTTACAGCCACCCACAGTTATCTGGTACCCTTCAAGCGCTTGATTTCAAAGAGTTGGGCAGGTTCATTGAAAACCTGGAGGTTGGTTGGGATTGATTTGATCTTGTTAAAATATGTATGCACTTACGCATGTGCTAAGTATGAGTGTAATCCAAATGGGATGCACATTTGGGTCTCAGCCGCCCATTGGACACACACACAGACCATACGTGCCTGTGTGGATGTCACGGATTGGGGTAAACTGGCCTCAAAACGCGTGAAACAGGCCTATTGGTACACGGGCCCTAATGGGCCCGGTGGGGTATATGAGCAAATACAGCCAGATGGGCTTGTATGGGCATAATTGGGCCCAAGGTTTTCTTTGGACATACTTGGCCAGACGGGCTGGCCCCCCAAAGTATGTTAAATTCACTTTTGGGCTTGGGGCGGCCCATTGGGGCCCCCACCCATGTTGCAGCCCATTTGGGGCTGCTGCACGTGTTGCAGCCCGCTTGGGGCCGCTGTTTCTGCTTTTGGCCCATTTATGGGGCCCGAAAACCCATGCAGGGCCGTCTTAGGGGGCAGAGGGACTCAAAATGGAGTCCCCCCCCCCTGTTGTGGCTGATTGCGGCTGCCGTGCTGGGTGGCAGCCAGCTGTTGGAGCCACAGAGCTGGGGCTGATGGCCCCAGCTCCTCCCCCTCACCTTGCTTACCATTGCAAGGGGGAGGAGTGTTGGAATTATGGATTCCTGATAATGCTGAGAAAGTGCTGTTTACTAATCTTTTGTTGATCTCTAATGTTGTTTTTTGTTTCTTGGTTTTAGATCTCTTCTTATTAGTTTCTCATCTTTCTTCTATTGTGTTAACTAAGTCTCAGAAGCTGCGCTCTACTGACTGCTCAACATCAACCTTGATTCAGCAGAACCTGCACAACCTGACTAGTAGCTTGAGTGTGGAAAATCCAACTTCAAGACCAGGGACCAGCCCCAAACTTATCTTGCTTGCTGATCCTAGATCCTGGGTGTCTCTTCTCCTTGTGCAACCATGAGATTGCACCACCGGCACCCAGGGGACTAGGATCAGGTACACCCTCATTCTGCTCTCAGTATCTTTCAACTCAACAATCTGACCAAACCCTCTCCAGCCGCTCTTCAAGTCAAGCTACACCAATCTTCATTCTTTATCAACCAACCACAGGGATCCTGTCAACCCTGCGCCAGATGTCAAGATAGATCAATATCTCTCATCAGCTATACTTCATACCTTCATTCTTTTTCTGACCTCACTCGTGACCTGGTTTTATTAGGTTCATAGTTATCCTTCTTTATCACTTCATCCTCTGTTCTTCCTTCATCTTTCTGTTTCTGTTGCTTATTGATGATTGAAATCTACTGGTTTTATTAGCCAAAAATTTTCCAACTTCAGGTTTACAGTCCCAAGCCAGGTTACAATAATCATTTTGGACAACAAAGAAGCCTTGAGTTTGACTAAATTAAACATTCCTCTTCTCATCAATGAGAAATTCCCTTCATGGAGCCTCCAAATTTGAAGCTACTCAAGACGCAAAGGCATTCTCAACTACCTCCTTGAACCACCACCCTCTCCTCTCAATGCACCTCAGAAAAAGAAGCTATTTGAAGCTTCCGATGTCATTATTCAACACCTAGGGGACATAGCGTTTGATTCCACCATTAACAAAGAAAACAACGGTGATCCTCATGCAATCTGGAACAGCCTTCTGGAGCAATATGCATCCAAATCCACTAATAATGGAGGCTGTATCTGGCTCAACTTCATCCAATCTCAATACAAAGGTGATCTGTCAGTATACATCCAAGAATGCCAAAAAACAATGAATGAGTTATTGGTTTTCAAACTCAAGGTTCCATCTGACATCCTAAGCTACACAATATTTGCAAAACTCCCAAGTAACTTTTACCACATCATTGATAAGATAATCTTGAACAATGAGCTCCTAAAGAATCCAACCAATGTCTTAAACAAGCTGAGGGAAGTCATCCATCTCAAAACCTCTTGAAGCAAGAATCCAGAGGATATTAATCATGAATCTCCCAAACCAACAGCTCTTGTCAAAATGGATTTTAAATCAAAATCCCATCCTTGACCCAAACATCCATGCTCAAAGGGCCATCACAATTGACTGTCCAATCACCCTAAAAGAGAGTGCTGGTTTCTCCACCCGCACCTCCGGCCTGACAACAGTTCATCCAAGCCAGCCATACACCTTGATTCATCCAATCAAAAATCCAAGGATCAACTGCCTGGACCTGAAGCTGCAAAGCTGCATTTCAATGCCCAACTTTACCTCACAAATCCCTTCTCCAAAGATCCAACCAATTACCCATACTAGACTCAGGAACAAGCCACCACATTCTCAATGATCTGCAGTATCTCCATGATCCCAAACCTATTGACGTCAAAGTTGGCACTGGTGCTCCCAATACCAGTCTCAAAGCAACTCACGTTGGCAGTGCTATAATCAAGAATCACAATGGAAAGGAAATGACTTTGAAGAATGTGCTTCTCATCCCATTGCTCAATTGGTCATTGATATCCCTCACTCAGTTGAAGTCAAAGAAGACAGTGTTTGATAAGGTTGGTTACTCAGGAATTGAGATAACTCTGGACAATTTCTCCTTCATAGGTAGCACTCACAACAAACTGACCAAACTATGTGGAGTGAAATTCATGCCACCCAAGGAGGACCCCAGTATGTTCTTGAAAACCAATACCAATGTAATTGATTGGCACTGTTGGCTGGGGCACCCCAATCCATCAATTCTAAGATTTTAAAGCTCCCCAACAAGGACACCAAGGTCATGTGCACAATATGCAAGACGTGCAAGGGTACAGCGACCCCATTCAACCACCACTTCAAGGCTGTGAAAGACCCGCTAGAAGCTCTACACTTTGACCTAGTGGGCCCTTTTTCTGTCCAATCCTGCTCCGGAAACCTGTACTTTCTGTCAATCACGGATCAACACACCGGATTCAAGGCCGTGTTGTTTCTCAAGTCAAAAAATGAAGCTGAGAAGGCACTGGTCAATTTCATCGCCACGGCCGAAAGGCAAACAATGAAGAAAGTGAAAACCCTAATCTCCAACAACGGAATGGAATTCACCTCCATCACACTCAAGGAATACTGTTAATCTCAAGGTATAGTTCAGAACTATGCTCCTGCCTATACACCTCAACAGAGCGGCCTGGCAGAGCAAAAAAACTGCTCCATTCTCCAGAAAGCTCAATGCCTACTTTCTCAAAGTCAATTGATGCTCACCTACTAGGACAAGGCTGTTAACACAGCCACGCATCTCCTCAATCTCCTACCATCTTGTACACAATCAAATAGCATTCCCTACAGACTCTGGTTCAATAAAGACTTCAACTTAAATTTCCTCAAACCTTTTGGAAGTCTTGGCTACTCCCTAATCCCAAAAAAACTTCTTGAATCAAAACTGGCTCCCACTAGCAAGAAATGCATATTTCTGGGATATCTAAACAACTTTTTTTTGTACAGATGCTTAGATCCTTTCACCTTAAAAATATACATATCAGCAAATTTTGTCTTCTGAAAAGCCATCTTCCCTTCCATTCACTTACCACCTTCTGTGTCTCATGATTTCAATTCAGGGCCTGCTTTCCTTTCCATCCCGGATAAAGCTGCTGCTGACACTTCCTCCCCTCCCTCCAATCATTCCTATCCTGACTCCTCTATCACACCCATTAGCTCCTCACTAACACCAGCTGTTCCTTCTTATGATTGAGTAACCCTGTCACACAACCACCCCACGTACTATAGGGCAATTCTAAGATGATTGTGAGCGCAGAGGAATGCTGAGTGCAAGGGCAAGGGCAAATAGAAAGGCTCAGTTGCAAAGTGCAAACTTAGTTATGCCACTCAACAAACGGCGAGAGGAATGGAGTGTGTTCCGAGGAGGGAAACTCAACCTGAGTACAATGTGATAACTAGGTTGTAGCAAAATGCAAGAATGTATGAAATTGACTAACTAAGGAGACAATCATCAGGCAAGGGGGTAGCCCTTATAAGGTAATCCAAAGTGACTCAATATAACCTTGTGGTGAGCTAACTACAGTTGAAGGCTGTGAGGCAATGAGTGACAGGAATGGGATAGGAAATAAAGCAATAGTACAATCATATCCAAGGCCATGGCGTAGGTGCAAGACAATAGAATCTGAGGGTACAAATTTATCATGAATTGGGACAGAAGCGAGTGACGTTGAAGGTAATAGGAGTGAGAAGTAATAGTGTATGCAGGGTAAGGACTAGTCCAATTGCAAACTGTACAGTAATGATGGCTTAGTTAGAAATAGATTTGAACTAATGAACAGTGCTTGACCAAAGATGGAAGTCCAAGGCTGTTGATTGGCCAGGGAAGGAGATTGGATCTCATAATGGATGGCCGACCGGTATGGAGTTAACCACAAAGTTTGCAATTATATACTGAGTTGGTTGCCAAGATTGGAAGGTCAACGCGAGCCAGAGGAAGTAGCGGATTGCACCAATGATGTTGTGCTTTATTTGTGTCACGCTTATAGACTGAGGTAGATGGTACTGAGGAGAGGAAATGTCAAATTGATGAAGACAATAATTCCTAAGTGCGAGGCATGACAGTTTCCCGGGTATAAAGACACAAGCTCCTGCAAGCGCTCAGATAAATTTTCCCATTGATTTCAATTCATTAATAAATACTGTATACCCTTTACTTATTATTTAATTCATTACTTGTTAGACTTATAAATTATATAAAATCTTTTCATCTTTGTCCCGCCGTTGCAAAAACTGTATTTGTCAAAACAAGCGATGTATCCCTAGTACTGCCGTCCGAGGGCTTTGAGGCAAATGCAAGCAATTTCATCTTCACAAAGTAGCCTGTAATTTCCCTATAAATATTGAGTTGACTGTTGATGGTCCCGCGGAGTCGTAGGTCCGCGCCAAGGGTTAATTACAAAATACCACCATTGCCGGAGATTGAATACTTGGGTACTTGGGTTCCTGGTGAGTACTAATAGTGAATGACTAATGATAATAAAGGTAGTAAGTAAATTTTACTCGTCTGGCTAGTGTTGCCCCGTTTCCAAAGATACACCACGAACACACCACCACCTTAGTGGGGTCCGCCAACTGAACTTCTGGGGGCCCAGATGAATGCCAAGGTGCAAGATGAAGTGCCCGGTGCGGAACCAGTTGGGGTCATAACCGAGGAAGCAAGGGAGGAAGAAAGGAACAAAGCGGAGAGAGAATTGGGAGATGGAGAAGATGGAGACAGAAATGGAGGAAGAGAGGGAACAGAGAGAGAAGAGGCTATAACAGAAGAGGTGGGAGATGGAAATGGAGATGGAAGGGATGGAGTAGATGGAACGGAAGGAATGGAGGGCCAAGGCCAAGCAAATCTATTGCGAGTTGTAGGGCCAATCACAACTGATGCAAGGCAACTGACGGGCGACATTGGAGAAGTTTTGTTGGGAGGCCAAAGGAAGAGAGCGTACAAAGAGCTCTTGGAGGAAGGTGGATGGAATTCTTGGCCAAAGCAAGCTCAAATTGCAAGGTGCAAGGAGATATTTGAGAGGCACATTGTAACAGAGGTGCTGGTTCTCCAAAGGATGTCCGCACTGATCAATGATGAAGACCTGGATACCTTTTGATACATGGTTTCGGAGTTGACTGCAAATTTGGAGGATGCAGAGAAAGAAGTGAAAAAAACTTTGTAACTTATAAATATATATATTCTTTTTTTTTTCTTTTTTTTTAATTAAAAATAAATTTTCTCTTTTTTTTTTTTGTTGTATAAGGAATGGAATGTTATTTGGTAGGAATGAGAGGGGGATGAGAAGAAGGAATAACACGTTGAGATGAAGGGTTTGACTGATGGAATGATGATGTGGAATGGAATGGGGTTGGATGAGATGGAATCTGAAATGGAATGGGATTGGATGGGATGGAATGTGGAATGAAATGAGATTGGATGGGATGGAATGTGGAATGAAATGGGATTGGATGGGATGGAATCATGATTTTCAAGGTTTGCAAGGGTAGCTTGCATGGAAATCTTGAATCAGATTGGGAGAATTGCAAAGGTGATTGGCTGGTTCCCACGAGGTGCAATCTTTGTTGGACTGGAAGCCAGACCACTCAAAGAGGTATTGAAGTTTTCCTTTGCAAAACCTGGAATCCAGAATACGGCTTACTTCCCACTCTTGATGATCAAGGACAGTGACCGGTTTGGGAGGGGGATGAGTCTTGCCCGGGTATAGGACTCGAGCTGGCTCTAGGAGAGACACATGAAAGACTGGGTGGATACCTTTCCATTTCACAGGTAAAGTAAGTTTAAAGGTGTTAGGGGAGATGACTGATTCTACTTTAAAGGTGCCTAGCTTTCTTTCGGAGAGTTTGCGATTTGGGCAAGTGCTGCAAATGTTGCAAGCATTGAGCCACACTTGATCTCCTACTGCAAAGGTTGGAGCTGTAGTGCGAAATTGGTCTGCTTGCTCCTTATAGGGCTGGTTTGCTTCTTCAAGGTTGGTTCAAATTTGCAATTAAAGGGATTGAATTTTTTCAAGGTAATCGGTAGCAGGTTGAGAAGGTGCTACATGAAGGGAAGAGAAAGTTGGGTTTCTACCATAAAGAGTTTGGAAGGGCGACTGTTTGGTGGAGGAATGAGTGGAGTTGTTGTAGGCAAATTTGGCTAGTGGGAGCCATTGCGACCAGTTGTCTTGTTGATAGGCAACATACATTCAAAGATATTGTTTGAGAATCTGATTAACTCGCTTGGTTTGCCCATCTGTTTCCGGGTGGTACGCCGTTGATAAATTGCAAGTAATCTTCAAATGTTGGCATAGCAAGGTCCAGAAGCTCAAGACAAACAGAGATCCACGATCACTAACTATATTATCAGGGAGAACATGTTTTGAAAATACATATTCTATGAACAAGTTAGCTAAGTCTTCTGAAGAGGCCGTCACATTACTGCGCAGAAATAAAGCCATCTTTGAGAAGCAATCTACTATTACTAGAATAGCATCATATCCACTAGAAGAAGGTAATTGAGAGATGAAATCCATAGAAAGCAAGTGCCAAGGACGAGGCGGAATTGGAAGTGGCTGGAGCAGCCCATACTTCCAGTGTTTCAAGGACTTGTTACGATTGCAATCATAGCACACGCAAACATATTCTTTTACTTCTTTGGTCATACCAGGCCAGTAGAAGTCTTGTGCAATCAATTGGTAGGTTTTATCCTTCCCATGATGACCAGCAAGTGGAGAATCGTGCTGTGACTCAAAGATATCTAACTTAATGCAAGAATTATCTGGTATTACTACACGATTATCATGGACTAAAAAGTCATTATCATCAATACTGTAACTACTATTTAATAAGTTTGCACTTTTGCAAAGTTTGATGCACTTGGGATTGTCGCGTTGAGCTTGTTGGAGTTCGGAAGCCAAATCTCATAAGTGAGAAATGATTGAACTGAGTTGGGCAGATTGGGTTGAGAAGAGTGTCCTAACGTTTTCAGGGTTGTTTTTGGCAAAGGTGCTCCCCCCCCCCTGGGTAAACGTTGTCCCAACATGATAAAGCATCAGGGACTACCGCTTCTTTCCCTGGGAGGTACGTGATCGTAAAGTGGAACTTGGAGAGGTATTTGGCCCATTGTGCCTGTCTACGTGTGAGGACTTTTGAGCTCATGAAATACTTTAAATAATTATGATCAGTTAAAACCTCAAAGGATTCCCTAAGGCTCAAAAGTTATGAACGCCATTTCTTTAAGCAATAAACAATTGCGAGAAGCTCCTTTTCATAAATCTCATAGTTAAGCTCTGCAGCAAGCAACTTGCGAGACTCAAAAGCTACGGGGTGAAAGAGAGAAGTGGAGGAAGAGAACTTCAAGATTACTCCTGCAATTGCATAGTTGCTTGCGTCTTTTAGGACAATAGTGCAAGCTAGCTTGTTGAAGTTAGCGAGTATTGGAGCAGTGGTGAACGCTTTCTTCAGAGCTTCGAACTCCAAAGCAGCTTGTTTGGTAAAAACAAAAGGAGTGTCTTTTTGAAGAAGGTTAGTAAGATTCACGGTTTTTTTGGCATAACGCTGAATGAACCTCCTATAAAAATTACTGAAACCACGGAAAACTTGAAGGGATTTAACGGAAGAAGGTGGGGGCCAGTCCAATATGTGTTTGATTTTGGCTGGGTCCATCAATAGTCCTTGCTGCAAGACTACAACACCTAGAAACCAAAGAGAAGAGGAATGGAATTCGCAATTAGAGGCTTTTGCAAACAGGTCATTCTTGCAAAGTCGCTGCAGCACTTCTTGCACATGTGCAATGTGATCTTCAAGGTTCCTTGAGTAGACTAGTATATCATCAAGATATACCACGAGGTATTTACCTACAATATCGGAGAAAATGTTGTTGAAAAAATTATGAAAAGTGGAAGGATTGTTACAGAGGCCAAAAGGCATGACGGTATACTCATAACTGCCAAACCAGGTTCTCATTGCGGTCAAATACTCCTGACCTTTCATAATGCAAACTAGTTTATAGGCACCTTGAAGGTCTAACTTTGATAAATAAGCAGCTCCATGGAAGAGGGTGAGGAGATGTGACATAGGCAGTACTGGATAGGCATTCTTCTGGGTTACCTGGTTCAGTTTCCTGTAGTCAACACAAAGGTGAAGTCCGCCATCCTTTTTTGGAATAAATAGGACAGGTGAACTGGTATTCAAATTGCTTGGTTGAAGAAATCCTTTTGCTAAATTTTCCGCAATGTAGTCTTGAAGCGCAATTGATTCTTGCGTCGAGAGAGAGTAAACTGGTCCTGGTGCCGGAGGTGGACCAGTAAGTTCAATCTTGTGATTTTAAGAACGGGATGGAGGCAGTTTATCTGCTCTTTCAGCTGAGAAGACATCAGCAAAGTCATGATAAACTGAAGGTAAAGACTCTTGAATGATTTCTAAATCTTCAATCTTGTCATCTTTGAGCACCGGATTTGAGGTGCTTGCATGGTGTGAGAGGATTAGGGAGCTCAAGATACACCGTTTGGTTGGTGTCTGTTTCTCTTCAAAGGAACAGGAAAGAGGTAAGCTGGAAAGGTAAGCAATAACTCCTGAATCTGAAGAGGGAATTTGGGAATGGAGGTCAGGATATTGCAAATATCCTGGCGGAAAAGTGTCATCCAACTCAATGACAGTGTCAGGTAGGCTGTTTAATTCCTGTTTGACGGAAAGATTAGCGTTCTGGGGGTGCAAGGTTCAAAGGTTAATTACTCCTTCTTGCCAATTCACATCCGGATTCCAGTAAACTAGGAAATCATGGCATAGAATGGTATCATCCATTCTGGGTATAGCCAAGACAAATAAATCCCATTCAAAGCTGGGGAAATTGGAGAATGCAAAGGTCCATTTTGCCTTCTGGGATACCCAATAAGACGGTTCAGTTGCACTACTTACTAAATAGATAGGAAATTTATCTATCTTGGAACAGGTAAGATTTTTGGAAGTGATTAAAGATTCACTGATGAAGGAAAAATTAGCGCTGGAGTCAAGTAAGACTCAATAAGGAGTGTTGTTGGAATTGAATAGGATAAATCTTGAACTAGGAGCACCTAGTGACTTGCAAGTGCAAAGATTTACTCGCGGTTATTTAGATAATGTGTAGTATTCCTTGCAAGTATCAGAAAAAATACAAGCTAACTTTTTGACTGCTTAGCTGCTTCATGCGCTAACCGCTTTGCACAGCTGTCAACATCATTTTTTCCTCCACAATACATACAAACCCATTCTTCTCCCTCCGTAGCCGTTCCTTGTTCCGTAGCATCCTGGTTTCTTTGTCCACGAATTTCAGAGTTTTGGTGATGGTTTTCCCTTTTGAGTTCGAGTTTGAAGTTGGGGTTGGTTTGGATGGTTTTGGGTTCCTCGCGTTTTTCTTTGAGGAGTTGTCCACCCTTGGAGCCAAGGTGGATGGTCCATGGTCGTTTTGCCAAGAGCGATTCTTGTTGTGATAGCCATTATCAAGCTCAATCACTTGATTGATTAGC
This sequence comes from Puccinia polysora, assembly GCA_025617555.3. Lineage (NCBI taxonomy): Eukaryota > Fungi > Basidiomycota > Pucciniomycetes > Pucciniales > Pucciniaceae > Puccinia > Puccinia polysora. The sequence goes on from CM062625.1 coordinate 3,820,626, forward strand.
TGCTGAAGCAAGGTTGTCTTATGACCCCCAACTGCGAGCTGTTCAATTAAGCATGCCGGTAGACCCTTTCGGAAATGGAATAGAAGAGCGGCCTTGTTCCACTAGATGCAAGACTGTAAGGTTCAAAAGTGAGAAATATAAACGGAGGCTCTACTATTTGCCTTCATAACTAGACTATTAAGTTTGTATTTGGTGGTTCAAACTTCATTGGGGTCGCCAAACAGGGTGAACAGTTGTTGATCAAACCTGTCCCAGTTGTTGAGAATAAACGTGGGACTGTTGCTGGACAAAAGTTCAAGTTATGGTTCAAACCACTGCGAGGCTCTACCTCCTAAGAAGGATGAAGCATACATAACTTTATGCCTATTGGAAGGGAAATTGTTGGAGTTGTTTGAAAGATGATTTTACAAGACTTTAGGCAGTATCTAAGCTTATGAGGGTGTTCTCCCATAAAGTGATTGGGTTGCTTCATGCCTGGAGTGCAAAAGCTAGGAGTACTTGTACTATATTGCTGGGCAACATGAGTAAGGGCCTGGATCAATATCAAAAGCAGGGTCAAAGCATTGGGCTTGGGAGCAGTAGTGCAAACCCCTGGTCTACCACAAGTCAAGGTTTCATTGGAAGAATGGGGTGAATCGGCAAATTCTGAAAGAGGGTCCTTCTGAACATCCCGTGGAGGAGTCCAAGGATCATCGAGGGGTTCAACAGATGGCAATTTAGAAGGAGGAACGGGTTCTAAGAGTTGTTGGGCCTGAGGAACGCTGTTTCTCCCTACCCGATGAATATCATCATTGTAAGGGGCAAGGGAAGTGTTCCCGGTTGAGAGAGTACGTGAAATTGAGAAAAAGAAGTCTACTATAGGTTGGCAAGCTACAATAGATGAGTTGTGTTAGTTAATTTACTGTCACACAACCACCCCACATACTATAGGGCAATTCTTAGATGATTGTGAGCGCGGAGGAATGCTGAGTGCTAGGGCAAGTGCAAATATCAAGGCTCAGTTGCGAAGTGCAAACTTAGTTATGCCACTTGAAAAACGGCGAGAGGAATGGAGTGTGTTCCGAGAAGGGAAACTCAACCTGAGTCCGATGTGATAACTATGCTTTAGCAAAATGCAAGAACTTATGAAATTGACTAACTAAGGAGACAATCATCAGGCAAGGGGTTAGCCCTTTTAAGGTAATCCAAAGTGACTAGATACAACCTGGTGGTGAGCTAACTACAGTTGAAGGCGGTGAGGCAATGAGTGACATTAATTGGATAGGAAATAAAGCAATAGTACAATCATATCCAAGGCCATGGTGTAGGTGCAAGACAATAGAATCTGAGGGTACAAATGTATAATGAATTGGGACAGGAGCAAGTGACGTTGAAGGTAATAGGAGTGAGAAGTAATAGTGTATGCAGGGTAAGGACTAGTCCAATTGCAAACTGTACAGTAATGATGGCTTAGTTAGACATAGATGCGAACTAATGAAAAGTGTGTGACCAAAGATGGAAGTCTGAGGCTGTTGATTGGCCAGGGAAGGAGATAGGATCTCAAAATGGATGGCCGACTGGTATGGAGTTAACCGCAAATTTTGCAATTATATACTGAGTTGGTTGCCAAGATTGGAAGGTCAACGCGAGCCAGAGGAATTAGCGGATCGCACCATGGATGTTGTGCTTTATTTGTGTCATGCTTATAGACTGAGGTAGATGGTACTGAGGAGAGGACAGGTCAAAGTGATGAAGACAATAATTCCTAAGTGCAAGGCGTGACAAACCCCCAACAACATTCTTTTTACTCCTTGCCGCAATGACTCCTCCATTGGTCAAACACAAGTGTATCTCATCTGCAACTCGGAATACAAGGCTCCAGCCAATCTCAAAGAAGCCTTAGCCTCAAAATATTGCAACGAGTGGATCAAAGCAATGCGTGTAGAGGAACTCAATCTCATATCATATGACGGATGGAAAGAAGTCAATCTGACCCCTGGATCAGTACCCATCAACTGTGTGTGAGTTTTCAGAACTAAACGGGACTCCAGGAACCGCATCACTGAGTTCACAGCTAGACTCTGTGCTCAGGGCTTCCATCAACAATGGGGTTGCAACTATCACAACATCTTTTCACCCACTGGTGACAAGACCTCACTATGGGTTCTCATCTCCTTTGAGGCTTCTCAAGGCTTAAAAGTTCACCAAGTCAATGTCAAATCTGCATTCTTAAATGCTCCCATTAAAGAAACCATCTACATTAAACCTCCTTCAAATATTCTCATCTCCCCTGGTAAAACGCTCAAGCTGCTGAAGGCTCTCTATGGAATCAAGCAGGCAACTTTTGCCTGGTACACTACTCTGACCAACTGGCTTCTCAATTCCGGATCAAACAATGCAAGCTGATCAATGTGTGTTCTGGAACAAAGACACTTGGCTCTATGTACAAGTCAATGACATAGTTATTTTCAGCAGAAGATTTGAAGAATTCATCAATGCTCTTGGATCTTGATTCACCATCAAGGATCTTGTTCAAGCTTTGCTACTGCTAGGAATGAATGTAGAAGTCACCTTGACAGGTATCAAATTACATCAAGGCACCTACATCCAACACCTAGTTTCCGGTTACAATCTCCCGGTGTTCAAGACGCATTCCACTCCTTTCCAACCCAGTTGAAAATTTCTGCCTGCAACCAATGAAGAACACGAAGAATTTGAGAAATTGAATTGAAACTACCAAAAAATCATGGGGGAGTTAAATCATTTGAGCTTCTGCACTTGTCTGGACATCACATTTTGCGTGAACTACCTTGCGCAATTCTTGAATAAACCGGCTCACCACCACTTCAATGCTGCACTAAATACCCTCAACTTTCTCAAACATACCTCCACCTGGGGGCTGAACTTCCTCAAACAAGACAATCAGACCCTTTCCGCATTTGCCGACGCCAATTGGGCAACCTGTTTGACTACAAGGAGATTGGTTTCAGGAATCTCCATCAGATGGATTGGAAACCTGGTTAACTGGAAATCTAGGCGCCAACCAACGCTGTCTCTGTCTACAACAGAGGCTGAATATAAGGCCATGGCCAATGCTGTGAAGGAAATTTTGTTTCTAAACTCCCTAATACATCAAGTCTTCCCCAACAGCAGATCAGAATTGTCTATTCTCTTTGAAGATAACAAGGTTGCCATCAAACTAGCTCTGAATCACGCAAATCACTCTTTTTTTCACTCCAAACACATGAAACTCTGATTCCGCTACTCAGAGAAGAGATTGAAAAAGGAAACATCACCATAAAGAAGGTGTCATCGCAAGCAAATCTGGCCAATTTCCTCACAAAGCCTCTCAGCAGGACCAAATTAGTCACATCTCTATTGAATCTGGGCTTTTGCTGAACACATTCTCAGCAAGGGAGGATGTTGGAATTATGGATTCCTGATAATACTGAGAAAGTGCTGTTTACTAATCTTTTGTTGATCTGTAATTTTTTGTTCTGTGTCTTCGTTTTAGATCTCTTCTTATTAGTTCCTCATCTTTCTTCTATTGTGTTAACTCAGTCTCAGAATCTGCGCTCTACTGGCTGCTCAACCTCAACCTCAATTCAGCAGAACCTTCACAACCTGACTAGTAGCTCAAGTGTGGAAACTCCAAATGCAAGACCAGCGACCAGCCCCAAACTTATCTTGCTTGCTGATCCTAGATCCTGGGTGTCTCTTCTCCTTGTGCAACCATGAGATTGCACCACCGGCACCCAGGGGACTAAGATCAGGTACGCCGCTCATTCTGCTCTCAGTATCTTTCAACTCAACAATCTGACCAAACCCTCTCCAGCCGCTCTTCAAGTCAAGCTACACCAATCTTCATTCTTCATCAACCAACCAAAGCAATCCTGTCAGCCCTGCGCCAGACCTCAAGATAGATCAATATCTCTCATCAGCTATACTTCATACTTTCATTCTTTGTCTGACCTCACTCGTGACCTGGTTTTATTAGGTTCATAGTTGTCCTTCTTTATCACTTCATCCTCTGTTCTTCCTTCATCTTTCTGTTTCTGTTGCTTATTGATGATTGAAATCTACTGGTTTTATTAGCCAAACATTTTCCAACTTCAAGGAGGAGGGCTGGCTGGGTTGAACCAGCCAGCAACCAGTTGCAAGAGGCAATGGGTCAGGGTGGGGGGGACCTCATCACCCCCCCACCAAATGTGATGGCTGGGCCAGTCGCAGCAAGGTGACCGGCGGTGGGGGGGAATTGACCACCCCTCCACCATCAAAAGGGGCGCTCTCCCCCCCCCCCCCTTTGCCAAGGGGGAGGAGCAACCGGCTGGAGGGTATTTGACCACCCCCCAGCCCACCTACCTTGACAAATCCCTGGGGGTATCCACCTCCAGGGCCCCTGGTAGGGCAATTTGACCGCCCCCTCCAGGGATTTGTGAGAAAGAGGGGGGGAGGGCATGTCCCCCGGTTACACCCCCCCCCCCCCCCCATGTGTGTCTGAGACCGGACCAAGGTGTGTCCTTGGTCCCAACTGGCCATTTGTATGGCCAGGGGCTGGTTGCATGAGGCAACCAGCCAGTATGTGAGGTAACAGGGCCGGTTGTAACAGACAACTGGCCAGGGGATTGAACAGCTAAGGGGCTGGTTCAGCCCCATTACAGTGTAAAAACCAGAAATGATGGGAATAGGTTGGTTGTAAGGGTACAGGGACTGATGCCATGCAGGTTGATGTAGCCCGAACCAAGTAACAAGGCCTGTAGAGCCTGTAGAGCACTTTTGGGGGGGGGGGAAATTTGCCTTTTGGCTTGTTGTATCATGGGCTCACAAGAGGCCAATCTTTTTTACTGAAGGAGCTCTTCTCCATGCTTTTTTCCATAATCCATTCAACATCCAATTGAATTCATCAACAATATTACCTGATGTATTGCCCCATTGTGAGAGCCCATTAGCAATTATTGACACAAGGTGTCCAGCATTTCTTTTGCTTCAAATACTGCTCATTTGCATAAGCTAATTGCTGGATATAATTATAATAGATCTTTCCTAATCTTCTGCTGACAACCAGAGTTATTAGCTTGTGGGCATTTTTACTTACAACTGCCTTGTTCTATTGAAATCTTAACAAACTTTGACTTTTTCTGTTAAAGTATTTTTCCACACTATCTTGCCTCAGATAGTATTGTTCCATTGCTAAAAAATACTATCAAACTCATACATTCCATTGATTCCTTATTTAAAAGTTTCTGGATCTTGATTTCTTTTAAATTTAAATATTTTTGTAACACTCAGGAGGGAGGCCCAAAAAGCACCTTTCCCCTCCACAGGACTGCCTGCAGGCCATCACCTTTTGGAGTCTTACACCTTTTTCTCCATATTAATTGGTGCAGGATTTTAACCATGTTGGAATTTGAATTAGTTGCCAAGAGAAAGCCAAAATATATCTCAATAGGATCACAAGAGTGAGTAACAATTTCAAGGATTCAGAGAGAGACATAAGAAATGAGAATAACCAAAAAGGTTGCACTGGCAGAAAGCTATGAGTCTGAGAGTGTGATAGAATGAGAAATATAATTAATACTTGCAAGAATGTGAGACAAGAAGAGGTTAGTGAAATTCTTGCAATACTCAGACAAGTTGGATGAATTAATTCACTGATAGCCAGTGGGAAGAGCAACAATGCCAGTTTATATACAATGATGAAAGAGTTTGAGTGCCTTCAATAACTTTTAGAGGAAAGATTGAGTGAGCAAAACCTTTTGCTCTATTCCTCTTACTTTTTATACTGGCTACTAGGTGTTGTGTATTGTATTGAAGGCAGTCGTGCTGTTGAGGATTGATGAAGATGAGCTGATGAGTCTTGAGGGTAGTATTGAGTTTTTGTCTTGGATTGATTGTATTTGATTGACCACGTAAAGTTTTTGAGGATTTTTGCTGAGAGTTTTCTTGATGGATGTAGCTGAATATGAATCATTCACATTCAGGATGGGCGCATGTGATAGTGTGCGGAGCCACCTGAGTGCAGTGGGAAGTAAGGATTGTGAAAAATTAGGAATTAAAAAGAAAGATTATAAGAAGGAGGCAGAAACAACTAGCAAAATGAATACGGGTAGTAGATGTAGAGAGCAAAAACAGATCTTTGAAAAAAGATATTTCAACACTATCTTAGTCTTCCCTTTGCAGATCCTTGTTGGTGGGGTTCTGATAGCTATTGGAACTTTTGTCCTTTTTTGATTGATCAAGAACTTTTCCATTTATTGTTTTTTGGTGCTAGTTGATCTTCTTCTTTCTAATTTTGATGGTGATTTATTTATTCAGATTTTTTTTATTTTCTGAACTTGAGGCTGTTTGATTCTGGCAGTGTTGTTGTTTGTTTGTTTGATTGGATTTTCTTGGAGAGAGTGATCAGGGTCTTGGGTAAAATTTAGTAGTTTCTGTAGAACAACTGCTGCAAGTCATCCAAATCAGGATAACTTTAAGCAAGCTGGCCTCAATTTTATTATTATTATTATTTGATTATTCAATTTTTTATTTGTATTTTTTTGTGTCAAGACACAAAAAAATTAGAGAAATTTCAACATTTTTAAATTAAAATTTCAATTTTTTTCTGTTCAATAAATGAGAACAGAGTTTTAAGACAACCACAGAGATTTTTATCTCCTTATGCAAAAAGAAAGTATAAATAAGCACAAGATTTGAAAAAAAATTCTATTTATCTTGAAGTGGAAAAATAACTATGTCAGTTTATTTTTGGGTTGCCACTGGTTGTGGGAACCCAAAAATCATAATCTTTGAAGCAAGGAAAGCTTTTATATTTCATTTATCAACAAGATTCAGCTTGTTTTTACCTTCAAAAAAATGAAGATTGAATAGAATCATCCATTATTGATTGAAAATTTCACTGGGAATACCACAAGTGGTGAGTAGGTTCCTGACAGATCCAATTCTCTGGGCTATAATTTTGTGAATTCAATTGGTTTTGGTAAAAAAAATTTTTGGAGAATATGAGAGAATATAATAATTTATTTTTGCTTGATTGTTTGGGGACTAAATTCAATAAAAGAAGCCAGACTGTGCAGGGCATATACTTTTTCTAATTTTATGGAGAACAAAATCACCATATTGGTGCAATTTTGCTAGTGGAAAACAGGACTGCACAAATTTTTCAGATATGAACTAAAAATTTGTGTTTAGGGTTCTACATTCTACTGAAGCTGGTGAGAAGGTTTAAAATACCTCAGAAAATCCCAAAACTTTAAGCTTTGTCATATAGATTTTTTGTTTTTTCAGAAAATATAATCTGTACACAATATTATAAAAAGTGGTAAAATCTACCCTTTGTGAAAATCCTCAAAAAAACATTTATTTTATCCTCTATGAATAAAAAAATATTTTCAAATTTTATTTACAATAAACCAGAGTAGAATTTCCATGGTAATATCTGGAAATTTTAAGAGGGTCAGACCAAGGGACATCATACTGCATTCCACAGGGGGCCTTCATCAAAGAAACAATTTGCATTCTGGTTATCTATCTCTCATTGAACCAATATTATTTCCCTATTATCAGAAAAATTTATTTGGAGGCTTTCAATCTATGGATAACAATGGTGGTCTTAAATATTTAAACCTTGAAGGTATTCAAAAATTTGACCTTTTTTTTTTGTGCTTGAATTCCAGAATATCAACCCAGGTTTATCAATTCTCCTATATACTATTTGATCAATAAGTATAATTTTACCCATAATCAATGCAAAAAGAATTTTGAAGGATCTTTCTCCTTAAATCTATCTTTTTATTGAATGTGAAAGTCTAGATTATATCAGATGGAACAAAGGCAATCTTAAATTCAAGATGTAAAATTTGATCACCAATGAAATTTTTAACAAAAATGAATTACAAAGGAAAAATTTCTTTTGCCATCAAACTTTATGGAATTTCCTCAAGTGAGGATTCAGCTCTACCAAGATTTCTTTGGAATTGGTTTGATATTATAGCCAACCAGGATTTTCTATAAAAATAAAAAGGCAAATGTTGAATTGGCAACCCATCTGAGTAGCAAATGGCCATTTGCAACCTATCTGAGTTGCAAATGGATATACATATATTTTTTTGAAAAAAAATTATGCTTTTTTTATCTTATTTCTTTGTTTTATTTTAATAAAAAAATAAAAATCAAATAAAAATTCAATTAATCCATCAAATTAAAAATATGAATATAAAACAAAAATATAAAAAAATAAAATGAAATAAAAAAATAAAAAAATAATAAATTAATTAATTAAATTAAAAATATAAATAAATAAAATTTCAATAAATAAATTCGAATGAAATGAAATGAATAAATAAATAAAAATAAATAAATTTATCAAAAATAAATTAATTAATTAAATTAAAAATATACAAATATAAAAAAATATATCTACAAATAACATGAAATAAATAATTAAATTAATTTTCTTTTTCGCCATCCACTACCAAAAATGGGTTGCAAACGGCCATTTACAACCCACCTAAGTCGAAAATGGCCTTTGGCGACTCAAATGGGTCCCAAATGGCTGTTTGCAACCCAAAATGGTTGCAACCCAAAATGGGTTGCAAATCGCGCCAGGCAACCCATTTTTGTTAGTGAACAGGGTTTGCAAGGTTGCAAATTTAAAATTGGCCAAACAAATTTTTTTTTCCCTGAAATGAGGAGCTGATGAAAACTTTAAAAGTTTAAAGTGAAAAGCAAGATATAATATCTTGCATTTTCAAGCTCAAACCTTTATTTTTTGCTTGGAAATTTAGTAAATTTGGAAAATATGGGGCAAGTAGTCACTTATGTTTAAAAAAGTGAGTCCCAGAACAGGTATTTTTGCTGTGCTCACGTAATAAAAATAATGAAGCTTTAATGCATTCCTTAAAAAAATTAAAATATTGTTAAATTTTTTTTTGAAGAATCACATGATAAAGTCTCAGAAGAAAAACTGTATAGATTGGTCACAAAAAAAATGAACCATGTTACATGCCACAACAAGATGCAATTATGGAAAAATGAAGGCTGCAATTGACACTTCCAAAAGCCACATACACATATGACTGTGATAAAGACCAGAAAAAGTCTTTCTTACTGTTCTTTGGATTATCATGGAGAATTTTTACAATCTGGATATGTCTATGGAAATTTCAAAATTGTTGCTTATAAAATCATTTTGTTGAAGTATGAGTGATACATCAGTGGGAAAGTGGAAGGAAAACTCCAAAATTTTGAATGATTCTATAAGCATAAATTTTCAAGGGTAAAAAATGGTGGGTATTGTCTTAAGAGAGCCAAGAAAAATTTAAAATATTCATTAATGAGTCCTGTGTGTGGCCATCCAAAGTTGAGAGTTTATTTTGTCAAAATTCATGCAGGGAATGAAAATTTTTCTGGTATTAATCTGCTTAGAGGATATTTTACTTATATTTTGGGAAAAAAACTTTTATCAATGTAATTTTATTGTTACACTTTCCCAACAAGACAATAGTTAATTATACCAAAAAATCCTAGACTTTTAGAAAAAATCAAATTAGGAGATCAAGGAAAAAAAATGAATGAATAACAATTTTTTTTAGATTAAATTGGCTGTATGAAATTTCCAAAATCATAAAAGACACAAATTTTGATTATGAGTAAATTCCAATTTGTTATTATTGGAGTTAATTTTTTAAGAAATGGAAAGCATTTGATATGGCTTGAAGTATTTTCTGAATAGAAAAGGAGTGAATTAATTCTTGGTTATTCAAAAAATCAATGGAAAAGTTTTAAAAAATTATGAAGCAGTTTCAGAAAGCCATGGCCTCTTTCTGAATGAAAAGGAATAAAAGAAAGTTAGCTGGGAAGCTTTTATTTTCATTTCAGGAAATGCATTATGGAGAATGCTTTTTGTTTTGCTGATCCATTCCGCCATCAAATCCCTCAATTATCCAAAAGGAAAATTTGAAAGCACTCCAAGAATAAATTGCATATAGACTGAATTGGATCTTTTTCACAAAAGCAAGTTCCAACATAAAGAAATATTAAAGCACATGGCTATTAAATGAGGATCTTGCCATCAGAAATTCAATTTTATGTCCCTTATTTTTAAATTTCATAAATTTTAAGTAAACAAGGTTCAGTTTTTTGTAAGCTTGAGGAAGAGAGGTTTTGGATATTTCCTATCCACCATTCAATGAATAATCTTCATTTTTTAGACAAAACAAACAAATTATTTTGAACCACATCAGGAATTTTTTGGAAGTGTATTTCAGAAAACAGATTTTATTTTAAAGGCCTTGAGGTTCTGTAAAAATCTATATATTGGATGTATTAATTTAAAGGGATTTGGAGACCAAGATCCAGGTTTTCAATTTTTTCCATTCAGGGAATTATGATATTTTACTCTGGGGTGGTTGAACAGCACATTCAAACTTTGAAATTATTTGAATTGTTGAAAAAATTTGTTTTCATTTAATTTTCCTCAGAGGATACCAAATAAATTGTTGAAATTTGTTTTCAAGGCAGTAAACAGGTCTCTTTTTGGTTGGTCCAAATAAAAAAGTTGTTTTTCCAGATGTACTGTAATATTTTCCAAAAGTTTCCAAAATATTCTGCCTATTTTGAAGAGTGGTAGTTTTGAAAATTGGTACAATGGTTTCCTGAAGAATTTGGTTTTATAGCAATCAAGGAAGATATTCAGAATTGAAAAAATAATTGTGGTTTATATATATAAAAAAAAGCAAATTAAGATGGCAGTTATCCATTTACATTGTTTTGGTAATTGTTTTTAGCCATTTTTGATGTTCAATTGCAACAGTGGAAATTGACTTAGTAAATATTGAGTGAGCTAGATTTATTTCAGCTGAATGTGCCTCATATCTGCTTTTCAAGATGATTGAATGAGTTTAGAAGGATATAAAGGAGGAAATGTGTGGGTTCAAAATTTTAAATTTTGATAATTTCTTCAAGGAAAACACAATTATTACCCCTTTGATTGGAAAATACAATATTAATGAACTAATTATGGGGTAAGTGTCTGGGAGACATTATGATTGATTTTTAATTGATTTTGAAGCTGGAAAAAAACTAAAAGCAGTTTCAAAAAAGGTTTTTAACCCAAGAAATACCCCTTCATTTGATGGAAAAAAATATTAATTCTAAAACAACAACATGCCATGCATGATCCTGAGTAGCCAGGGTAATGAAAAGGGTTTTTGAAATGGTAAAAAATTGCTTATGGAATATTTTTTTCAACTCATATTGATTTTCATTATCCTAACTGGGCCATGCAGTGTTCAGAGTGTTCTGATTTCCAAATTTGAATTTCTATTCAATGCAATTGGGGTGTAATTCCTCATTTCTCAATTTATAATTAATTGAGAATTAGTAATAAATATTAATGAATATAATAGCCAATTTTTTGATATATTAGGTTTTTTTCTCTCCAATAGCATCTTCTTGCATGGACAAATATCTGTTGTCTTATCAATTTTAAAACATTTAAAATCATCTTGTATCAAAATTGATGATTGGAATGCCAAAAATAATGTGGAAAGCTATATTTTATATAATTATTGTTAAATCTCAAATATTTTGAGGAATTAAAAGTGTTTCAATGAAGATTTCAATATCTACTGAAATAAATGCTAACATGATTAAAAAATAAATATCATCAATTGTGGGTGGAACAGACTCCCTAAACGCATAGTTCTTTTGAAAAAAAATAAATAATATAGTCAACTGATTTCTTTTTTTAAATTAAAGTTGGCAGAATGCCCAAGTTATTGAATGATGCAGGGGAAAATGCTGATCAAAGTATTGGAATTTTGTAATAATTATAAATTGAAGATGGAAATTTCTACAATAAAGATAAACAGGTCAGATAATGGAACAATGAAGATGGTAATATAAATATTTATAAAAATAATTGAAATATCTTGAAATTATTTTGTCATTAGCATTAATAGCTAGTCAAAAAGAAAATAACCTATCAGTAATTTTAATTGAATTTAAATTTGGAAAAAATAACCATTGAATCAAGATGAGGTAGTCTTTGATGCAAAATAGAAGTAAAAGGTGAAAAAAGGCAATTGTATCAGTTAAAAAACATGTGATGGAGTGATAGCATACAAAGATAAATTTCTCTAGGAAAAAATTCAACTTAAATAGCCCAAGGAAAAAAGGGACATAATTTGGGTCATGCAAAAAGAATTTTTGAATAATAGAATTTTCAGAGCAAACCAGAAGGGTCTTCAACATCAGGAGAATTTCTCTGAGAATACTCATAACTGGAAGAACGGAATAGTAGATTACTTTGAATAAAAGAAGGATAACCTCATAATGTTTAGAGGTGATGAATAAACATAATTGATTTTTTAAGTAATAATATTTTTTCCAGCTACTATTTCAGAGCTAGCTGAGAAAGTACCAAAAATTAATAATAAAACAAAAAAAACAGAAATAACAGAAATAACAGAAATAACAAGAATTAATAAAAAAAGTACTGGAGAGTAGGAGAATACAATTGATTATTTTAGATTAAAATTACCTATCCAAAATAATGTAGGGTCACTCACTGACCCCTAATTGGATCTCATACTCCTTTATATTTTGAAAAATTTGTACAAGATCATCCAAAAACAAACAGCAGAATCATTGCAGTTTTTGGAAATTTTATTGATGTATCTACATTTTAATGTATAGGTTTCACAACAAAAATTTGGTCATAATTAACAAATTAAGTATAGTTGAGGATTTATGAGCAAAAAAATGTTTTTGCGAAACTCCTACACACAGCCACAGTAGTTATAAATTCACGTGCAACTGCTTTCAACCCTAGGACATGCAGTCAAGTTTTCTTGATTGGGGTAACTCAGCAAGTGGACGTGCAGCCCTAGGAAGGTGACCTGCATGCAGCCATGGGAATAAGCCACAGAAAGCTTCTGAAAAGTTTGAAGCATTGAATTACCTGAACCAAAATACTAAAAGGAAGAGTCTCAACAAAAGAAAAATGAAAAATAGGAGAATAGGAAATGAAGAAGAGTATCTCACTCTGAGGACAGCAGATGAGGACAAAATCTTTAAGTAATGAACTAGGACATAAATTATGGAACGTTGTGGACAGGCTGAGAAGGTTGAGCTTTAGTGAGTAAGTTATAATTGGAGAGTTCTTGAAAGGGAAGACAATCTCACAAGTGAACAAGAATGAGAGAGGAAATTGACATTGATGCAGATGTGTCAAAGTTAGAAATGTGGGTTGTAATTGTAGGTTGGGGATGTTGATGTTGGTGATTGAGAGGTCATAATTTTAGGTTGGAAGATGTTGATGGTTGAGGGTAATTTTGAGAAGCAGAGTGAGTGTAAGCAGATGAGGAGCTGAAGTTGAAGAAGCAGAAGCGGAGTGAATGGAAGCAGATGAGATAGCGGATGAGATTGGGATCAGATAGCAAGGAGAAGGAAATGAGATAGTAGATGGATAGCAAGGAGTTTAAAAAGGAAAAGAGAGAAGATTGGAAAAGGGGAGATGAGAGATAGGTGAGTGGTGTCAAAGATGAGTGAGTGGTGAGAAAAATGGGAATGAAGTGGAGGGTTGAGAGAGGTGGAGTTGAGATGAGAATTTAATAGATTGTGACAGGCAGGCAATATGTTGGAGAGTCCAGCAGAGGTGAGGGTGGAGCAGGTGTGATCTGAGATTTCCTCTCAACAGCTGCAACAGCCATTTTCAAAATAAAATACAGCAGTTTCAAGGTACAACTTAAGCATGATACTAACCAAGCGCAAAATATAGTATATGTAATAAATATCTCTGCGGGTAGATCATGACTAATAATATATAAAAATAAAATAACAATACACAAAAATTCAAAAAACTATATTTAAATAAATACATAAAAACTTTGAAATATTTAGTAAAAAAATTGGAGACTTGAATTACCCAACTTAATTTAACATATATGGGAACAGCAGGACACCAAAATTTCTGTAATATTCCCATGAGGTTTATCATGTTAAAATAATGCTTGAAATATCAAAAGAAATATTTCAAATCAATCATTTTAAAAAATACTCCTAATCTCAAAAATAAATATTAACAACTACAAAGGACCTGAACTCCAACTTTGAGAAAACTAATAAGAGACTTGATGAAATGAAAATATTAGTGAAATATCCAAAAATTAGAATATGCAGTCAATTTTGTGAACTTCTCATGTCATTCATGAAAAAAAGGAGATCATGTGAACAATTGGGCGCTTTTTGAAATCAAATTATCAAATTATTATTAGAAGTAGCTCCCATTACCAACTTCTTTAGCTTCTATCAGTTCTAATGCACCTAAATCACATGATGGGTCACCACTTGTTGCCCTGCTAGACTCAGAACCTTTCCTCTTTGGCCCCCATAGCCATCAGAAGTACAGGATAAGACCCAAAAAAAAGTATAAAGAAGGAAACCTTCTGATGATTTTTAGACACCAGACCCAGTTACATATACATCCAGCCACTGTTCCAAAGTGATAAATTACTTATAAGGGATAGTTAATTTTTTATGGGTTTAGCCTGATAATTTTTCCCTGTCCCAAAAACCTTAAAAATAAATTTATACTGCTGAAAGTAATCTAACCCCAGAACAGATGCAAAACCATCCAGTATAAGTTATTGCAGGTGCCTAAGGATAATGATATTAAACCATTAATTTATTTATCTCCTATCTGCCGTGGCTGTTTTTCTACAAGGCTCTTCCAATCCACCACATATTTTTATATATTATCTTTGGGAAAAATTCCTTTGATAATTTTTATTAAAGGTTCTGAAGAACCAGGTATACAGGTTACAAAGTTAATATCCTGAAGAAGAGGTTTTAAAGATCCTCAGTATACTACTGCGGTTCCTCTTGTTATTTATATATTAATTTATTAATAAAAATCACCAATAACCAAACCCATTCACCTTGCAATTGCTTTATCCATATATTTATGGATCATTGCTGCATTATTTTGAGCAATATATTTATTCTATGATCTATCACCTCTGGTATCTAGAAGTTAGCAAGAACATTTGCATAAAGGAGGCTGACATAATAAGATTGTGAGTAAAAAACATACTGCTAATTGCTATAATAAATAACTGGGATTAAAAATCTAGAGGCTAAAATTCCAAAAACTTAAACATCTGAAGATTCCCATCACCACCAAACACAATGCAAATAAACCCAACACTGTTTAAGCGTAAAACAACATCACCAAAGCATCAATACTCAAAAATCACTAAAGAATCACTAAGAAAAATCTACTAAAGCACCACTAAAGCCTACATTAGAAAATTTTCATAATAAAAATAATCAATATTGAAACCTTGATCAAGTTTTAAATTTAACTTTGAAAGGCAATGGATAGATCAACATCTTCAGATTTACTGAAATAACAACTTTTGTTGAAAAAGGTGTGATTTTAGGAATCTTTTTGCTGCAATAATTCCTTTTGGTGTGGTTTCCCACAAAAGAAATGAATAAATAAATATAAAAACAAAAATTCAGGCCCCAGGATATGAATATAGTTTTTTTTTCAAAATATTCATTCCTTTTGGCTTGTTTCCCTCATCAAAAAAATGAATCTGCATAATTTTTAACTTGAAATAAAAAACTCCAAAACATGGTGGTTTCAATATTCAGTTCAAAAATTCTACGGAAAACCAAAAATTCCTGTGATTTTGAACTGGCTTTCCAAGCTGCATAACCACCAAGGCTTTGAAAGGCTGTAAAACCCTCCAGCCACAGCTGTTTACATCAAATCTCCTATCCCTGTGTTGTTTTTTCAAGGACCCAAAATTCCCTGGGGTGGTGTTATTGCATTTTTTCTTCCCTTCCTATTTTTTTGATTTTTTTGATTTTTTGATTTTTTGCTTTTATGGGTATTTTGTGTCCCTGAAACATCACCTCAAAATGCAAAAACCCTTTATTACATGGGTGTTTCAAGAACTTTATTTTTGGCCTATTTGAGGCTAAACTAGTGTAGGTGGGTGTCTAAAACCCTCATTAAACATATTTAGAAATTGTTGAACCATTTTAATACCATCAAAAGTTCATGCTAAAACTCGGGAAATTAAAAAAAGTGAAATTATCAAAGCATTTTTGGGACCATTCCTTTGTCTTTTGTATTATTGATTTGGGTGATTTAGATTCTCATCAATTTGAAAAATGAATCAAAGAGCTTTTGGCCATTCTTTGGTATTTTTGGATGTATCCTTGCCTCCAAAAATTGGATCCAATTTAAAAACACTCCAAACTAACAACTACTTTTATTTTATTTTATTTTATTTTTTTTACATAAGCCATGAGATTTTCTCTCAATTTTTTAGAGATCTTGGGGGAAACTACAAAAAATGAAACTCAAAATTTTCCTGATTTATCATCACAGTTTTTACCTCAAAAAATATTCATCACATTGATGATAATTGAAAATAGAAGAGGTGGTACACATTTTTCATTCTAATTTTTGATATTTTTTAATAAAAAAAATTAAAAACAATTTTTAGATATATTATTCAGATACTATTGGTCAACTCTATTCCACTAGTATTGGTTTGAATTTTTCATTTTGCTCCTTTCTATTTTTAGTTCTTGAGACAAAAATAGTGCATCAATAATTACCAAAAATTTATTTTTGGAGTCCTTTGAAGGCTTTCTTCAAAGTTAAATCTTTAAATATTTCAAATAATAATAAATTGGTCCAGGACAAAAAAAGGATAAATTAAGACAGAAAACCCATTCCATTTCCAATTATTTTGATTTTGTTGAATATTTTTTGGGTTAAAACCCTCAATAAGCACTCATAATTTTACTTATTTTTATATTTTAATGTTTTCCTAAGCTTCTGATAGAAAATATTGATAGAAAATTTGATTCCTGATATAAAAAAAAAAAAGAATAAAAAGAATGTTTTCTTTTGGAGTGTTTTCACATTGGATCCTTTTTTTTGGAGGCCAAGAATAAATTCAGGAAATCCCAGAAAGATGAATGAAAGCTCTTTGATTTCTTCATCAACTTCATGAGAGTCTAAATCACCGAAAAAATCAATACAAAAGGCAAAGGAATGCTTCCAAGAATACTGGGAGAATTTTTTTTTTGAATTTCTTGATTTTTTGAATGAACTTTTGAAGGTCTCAAAATTGTTCAAAAAATTCAAAATATGCTTAATGAGGGCTTTAGAAACCCAGATACACTGCTGCAGCTTCAAATATCCCAAGGAGAAATCTTTTGAAACACCTGTGTGATAATATATTTTCTGTGTTTGGGGTATGTTTCAGGGACATACTACACCCATGAGTTTAAGGGTAGGGTTTTCACAAAGAATAATGCACTTTATTTTTAATTTTTTATTTTTAATCTTGAATTCAATTTTTTATGTCTTGATTATGGGTGTACAGAGGGTTAAAATTCAAGGTTGAGACCACAACCATCCATCTTGAACTGATCCTTCAACTCATACAGTATGCAGAAGGATTCAAGGGCAGAAAGAGGAGGCAGAAAAAAAAATAAAAAAAATCTTATTTTACCCCTTGAAAAATTTAAATTCTCTCTTAGAATCCTCCAGATCCCCTTTCCAAAAAAACTCTAAGCACTATATACAACAAAATATCCCAAATTCAGAAATATTTTCTTGATGGAAAATATCCCATTGAAGCCTTGATGATTCAACATTTCAATTCTGCTGTTGTTTACAGAATTAATAATGGGGATGGCCACATAAGTTCTTTATTTATTTCACACCCTGATTCCATCATGCTGGTCAAACCTTTCTCTATGCTTCTCATGATTAGCTGCACATATGAAACAAATAAATTTGTTATTCACCTAATTCATATTTTTGGGTTAAATAATGGTTCAGGAACTTTCTTAGTTGCTTTCTGTTTATTATATCAGGAGGAAACCAAAAATATCAATTGGCTCTCACTCCATATGAAGATACATGAGAAGATCAAGAACAAATAGAAATCTTGACAGAAAAAGAAAAAGCATTGATCTGTGAAATTGAAACTGTATTTGCATCCTGTGATCATCTTCTCTGCCTCTGGCATATTTTAAAAAAAACTCAAACCTATTTCCAGAAAAATTTTAAATCTGAGTAAGACTGGATAATTTTCTGAAACAGTGGCATCAGATGTTCCATTCAAAATAAGAATATTCTTACCATGAAAACTTGACCAAGATTTTTCTTGACTTGAATTAATCCACTTCTCATTATTTATTTGAAAATTGGATTGCAAACAAAAAAAAATCTCTTATTTGGTCAAAAAACAAATCACTTGGGAAACACTAGTACATCAAGAATACAAAGACTTCATTCTTATATCAAAAGATTCATCCATTCCTCTACTGGCTCCTTTTCCCATGTATTTCATAAAATATATCATTGAATAAATAGTAAAATCCATGAAATATCTATTGAAGCCTCTCAGTAAGAGTTCAAAAATCTCATTTATTTTCCCCACTGTGTGTTTTGTCTTGTTGGAAATGTCAGCCACTATTCCCTCAAAATTATTCATTCATTTTTTCAGGTCTCTTCCTTCTCTACTTACTGTTTGAACTGTGATCAATCCTCTTATATGGGCACACATTTATTTGAGGATTAAAATCAGCTATCAACAAGGTTGAAATATTTGAAATTAAAGATTCCCATCCTCAATGGAATGTCAAAACCTCCTATATTGTTGTATATTTTTTTTTAATTCTATATCAAAAAAAATATTATTCTTATTTATTTCCATTCTGATTTTTCAAGTAAACTGGTATTCCTGCTTCAAATGAACAATAAAAAAATCTTCAATTTGATCTCAAATCAACAAACAAACATAGATTCCACAATGAAATGTTGCAATAATTCTAGAAATTGCAACCTGGTGAAGAAAAAATATATATTGGTGAAATTAAGAAACTGTTTGGAGTGATGCATCAAATTGTAAAAATTAAATAATTTTATTTTAATAAATGGAAAAATCCAAACAGATACCAAAATGAACAGTGAATAAGTTCAAGAAAAGTTCTTGGTCATAAAATAAAAGGGATTCATCTTGTTCTTGATATTTATAATGACCAAAGAAGAGATAAAGGCCAATGAAAATTTTTTTGGAAAGTTCAGTTGTCAGTAATCTTTTGAAAAAAGAATTCATTGAGTTCCAAAATTTTTATTTTTTGTATTTATTCAGGTTCATAGAAAGCAGAAGTGAAAAAAGGAACAGGGGACAGGTAAGAAGAAGGATAAATCAGAGGAAGAGGTAAATTTATACTTATTCAATTCATTTTCTAGATAGTAACTGATTGCTTTGAAAAATTTTGTAAATTTTTTAAAATAGGATTTTTTTTGAATGAAAAGATAAATTTTCAAGATATTAACACCTTGCTGATTTTGATTTTATTAATATTTCTTTTTATTTTATTTTTTGTTTTATTTTTTAGTGGGAATTGATAAACTCATAACTTTGGGTCATGAACAGATAGTTTTGTTCACAACACATGCAACTCAGGGTTGTAAATCACCCCCCTTTTTTCTTTCTTTTTTTCAATTTTCTAACTTTTTTATTTTTCCTTTCCTTTATTTTCTTTTTCTTTTTCGTTTAATTTCAATTTGAATTTCTCTTATTTCTTTTTCTTTCTTTCTTTCTTTATTTTATTTTTTAATTTTTCTTTTTTTTCCCATTTTTTTTCCTTTTTATTTATTTTTTGATTATATTATATTTTATTATTTATTTATTTATTTATTTATTTATTCATTTATTTTATTTTTTTAAATTTTGTTTCTTTCCTTCAAACCTGGACTAGTGAATGGGTTGTTAACGGCACACTACAAATCCAAATGGTTGTTTGAAGTGGCTCACAGCCCATCTGAGTCATGGGAAGCCTTACACAACTCAAATGAGTTGCAAAACATTCCACACAACTCATTTTTAGTTTTGTATGGGTTGTGAAGGGCTGTTCATTTATGGCAAACATGTTTCAATTCATGATTTCATTGAACTATTTTTCAGAGTTCTGTAACCATTCACAAAAAGGGGTTTATTTTGCCTGATTACAATCCTGGGACAAGAATCAAGAGTAAAACAAAAAAATAATGATTATGAATCACTTATCATCCTCCAGTAAACACTTCATGTTTACAAAAATCAAAAACTGAAACTGAGAAAGTATGCAATTTTTTTAATTTCTGAATTTTTTCAGTTTTTCAAAGCATTTTTGGATTTTATTCTAGCTTTCCCCTAAATTATGTTATTTTTTTCTTTGATTTTTTTAGATATTTCAATTGGAACAGTGAGTGAAATATTTCAAACATTTTTTATTTCATAAATAATTCTTATTTTGCCTTTTAGTTCCAATCAGAAAAATTAATTTACCAAAAAAAGTTTTTCCCAGATATGTCCCACTGTCAAGGTGATTGAGGAGATAGAAACTCTGGTTTTGAAGAAGATTTTTTTATGGGAAGGAAATTTGAGCATTGTACTAAAATAAGGGAAGAAATTTTCAAAGCACTGGATTCAATCCCAATCTTCAATGAACCAAAATTAATACATGGAATCTGGTGTGAAAACTTTCAAGAAGCAAGCAGGAAACTCAATCACCTTTCATTTCAAGCTCAAATAAGTTTTCAGATGAAATTCCCATTCCATTGTTTCCTTCTCTCTGAAACATATAAGTGTCCAGGTTTCCTATTTTCTTCCTCTTTATTCCCCACCCACTCCAAATTCCAAATCTTCTCCTATCAGCCAGATTCCATTATAAGACTTCAGAAATACAGTTTCCTTTCATTCCAAGTCTGATCCTTGGAAAGCTCCCAGATGAGATTAACTTTGAAAAAGCTTTGTTACCAAGGATTCTAGATCTTGGAAGATGATTTTTCAGAAGAATTTGGAACTTGGTAATGAGGTCCTGTTCCATAGAAAAAACCAGCAGAAATATAAAACCCATAAAATTGGATTAATGTTTTTGGTAATATACATTTTTTAAGTTTTTCTATTTTTTTTTATCAAAAAATAACAAAAAATGGATTAAAAATGCATACTCCCTTTTGTATTGAATTATTATAATTGTGTACAATATTTTGGGGTTTAAAAAACCTCCAAGAAATAAATATAAATTCAATTTTAACCTTTTATTTGTTTTTAAAAAGGCTTAAAAAACAAACCTGAAAGAAATTTCAAAGCTTGATTTTGAAAAGAACATTCAAGAGGATGTGTTAATTTTTTTTTTTTTTGAATTGTTTCCAATTTTTTGGAGGCCAAACCTCCACCCAAAAAATAATAATAATGAAATTTTGGAGGCCTTTTATTAATATCAAAACTTTTTTTCAATTCAAAATCCCCAAATAAGTTAAGCTAAAGGAGCAATAAAATGGTCCCAAAGTGAATATTGAATGATTGGTTTTTTTTATTTTTTGGTTGAATTTTTGACGGCATTAATATATTTCAATACCTCTGTATAATTTGTTCTTGGGGATTTATGAATGAAGCTAAACAGCTGCAGTTTCAGATATTCAAAATTTAAAATTCTTGAAACACCCATCAGTTTAAGTAATCACCCATGTATGTTTAAAATTGAGGAAACATAGTTTAACCATGGTTTTGAGGCTAAGGGATGCGAGAAGAATGATTTCCAAATTATTCATTATTAACTATATTTATTTAATATTTATTGGGCCAATGTTACATTTGCAACCTTGCAACCCCTGTTCACTACCAACAACGGGTTGCGTGGCGCAAATCACGACCCATTTTTGGTTGCAAACGGCCATTTGAAACCCATTCTGGGTAGCAAAAAATGCCATGAAACCCATTTTGGGAAGTGAATGGCAAAAAAGAAATATTTATTTCATGTTATATATATATATATATTTTATATTCTTATTTTTAATTTAATTTAATTAATTAATTTATTTTTGATATATCTATTTATTATTTTATTCATTTCATTTTATTTAAATTTATTTAAATTTTATTAATATTTATATTTTTAATTTGATTAATTAATTTATTTTTTATTTATTTATTCATTTTCATTTTATTTTTTTATATTTTTTTATATTCATATTTTTAATTAAATTGATCAATTTATTTTTTATTTATTTTTTGTTTTTTTAAAACAAAAAAAATAAATAAGATAACAAAAAGTAAAAAAAATAAATATATATATATATCCCTTTGCAACTGAGATGGGTTTCAAACAGTGTTTTGCGAGAAAGTTTGTGAACCCAGGGTTGCAAATTTAACATTGGCCTATTTATTATGGCATATAAAGGCGTATCAGAGTTAAGCAAACCCGCCATTTTTAATGGCGTGTTTCAAACCAAATCCACCATTTTAAACCCGCCATTAAAAATCAAAAAAACCACTTATTTCACATCAGAAGTGTCAGAGTTACCTGGAAATAAGTGAATTTTTTCAAATAAAGTATTTAAAGGCTTCCACCACCTGTCCACATTATCCACCCCTGGCTTCCGACCTCCTTCTAACTTGGACCTCATTGGAAAAAAAATTGATTCATTGCTCTTCATCTCTTCATCATTATCCTCATCACTTGATCACTCTCATCACTTTATTACTTTCATCACATCCAGCTAACTCTCATTGGATCACTATCCTGATCATTTCATCACTCTCATCCTTTTATTGCTTTCATCAAATCCAACTAACTCTCATTGGATCACTATTCTTATCACTTCATTGCTATCATTTTTTTATTGTTATCATCACATCCAGCTAACTCTCATCAGATCACTTTCCTCATCACTTCATCACTCTCATCACTTTATCCCTTTCATCACATCCAAATCTCATTGCTTTATCCCTCTTTTCACTTCATCACTCTCATCTCTTCCTATTCTCTTTGCTTCAACACTCTCATCCTCTCATCACATCATCACTCTCACCACTTAAACACTCTCATAGACCTTCATCCCTTCATCCCTCTTACTATTTTTAAATGGCCCCTCAGCAATCCTCCCCGCAAGTCCACGGAAAAATCCAATGAACCAAAGCAAACATCCACCAGGGACTCAACATCAAAAAATCCTCCCCCATCAGCTTCCAAAGGCTCAAGTAAGCTTAAGAAAGCTGATCACATCATCCTTGCAAACTGGCTCAAAATTTGGTCTAACTACAATGCTTGCTTTGTATCCAACAATGAAACACGCATTGGCCAACCTCCATCCTTTGAGGTAAATGGTTATCTCCTGATGGCAAATGAACTCAAGAATAAAACAAAAGGTAGGCTGGATCTTTCATCCAAAAAGATTGGGGAAAACTTCAAGAATTATCAAGCCAAGTACAAAAATGCCCACTCCATGTCAATCTCCACCAGCTTTGGTATCAACAACTCTGACAAAGCCAAGGGAATCAACTTTTTGGTTGATATGTTGGACTCCATTTGTCCTTTTCATATTCAAATGGATGAATTATTTGGAAAGAAGGTTAACATCACCCCTCTAAATGCTTTTGATGCCCAACAATCCAATTCAGTTGGAGCGGATGACTTGGCTGAGGATGCTCAGCCTAGCAATGGTGATCCCAAAGAAACCTATGAGTGGCCCCCATCAAATGCCAAGGAGGATATTCAAATGCAATCAGCTCCAATCACGTCTACTTCTGCGTTGATTGAGGAGTCAGACCCAACCTTGGACCCCTCCCCTCCTTCTTTGGATTGCTCTCTTCCTGGGGTGGAAGAACTGGAGAACTTGGCCAATGAGGAGGATTTCATTCCTGTATGACCATTGCCATCAACATCTGCTCAAGTAAGTAACCAAGTTCTTTTCTCTTCTTTCCAGTTAATCCTGATTTAGTTAGATTCAAAATAAACAAGCTCATCCATTCCTGAATGGCCAAAATCTCAAGCCAATGGGGCGTCAAACATCCCCTTCAAATGAGAGCAATTATGCTCCCACACAAATCTCCTCTGCAAAGAGAAATTGAAGGTCCTCCAATTCCATCAACATCAACCACAATAGCATTCAAAAGAGGAGAAACACTTCAAATTTTTTGGGCTTTGAGGAGATCATGGAAAATCAATATTCAAGTAAGCCCATTGGATTCTCCTTGCTTTCAAAATCAAGCTCATTCATATTCTGCTCTGAAAAACAGTGAAATTAAAAATTGAATCTGAAAAACTTCAGTTTGAAAAGGAGAAGTGGGATTTTCAACAGGCTATTGATTTTCAAAAGCAGAAAGCCAAGAGTTTGGCTCGTCAGCAAAAATGGGATGCTGAGTGGAAGTTGAAACAGGCTGAGCTAGAATTTCAAAAAGAGTAAAAGGAGAAGGATTTACAGCAAGCACAACTGCAAATGGAGAGGGAACAACTGGCAACAGAAAAATAGGATAAGTGGTCAATGGCTGCAGCATACATTGGTAGCAGTAGAAAAGTAGATGGATTAAAGCAGATTACTCAAATTCTGGGCTTATAAATATTTTTTATTTGATTAAAAACTTAAAAAGAAAAAAAAAAATCATTTTTGATTACAACAATTCTCAAGACTGTTTTCAACCCCACCAATAAAAAAATATTTTTTCTTTTTATTTATATTTTTTCCTGGAGAATATTTTCCCACTCCCCATGTCCCTGAAAGTGTTTCTAGTCATTTGCTTGATTTGCATTGAAATTGCCATTCTTGTATGAGTGGCAGCCTCGACAGCAGGAAAAGTACAGTGCTTGTACTTATTGGCTTCCCAAAAGATTTTGACCACACCTTTTTGCTTGAAGTCAATTCCAAAGCCCAGGTCAGGAAAAAAAATTGGCCATCAGATACTTGATCTTTGTCCATGTTTTCAATGAGTTGTCCATTTGATTTCCTGGTTGGAACTGCAAGTAAAAAGGAATACTCAGAGATTTCACCTTTGTCAATGTGAGGTGAGTTGTAAAAATAGTTGGATATGAAGGTGACATGCGGAGAGGAGTCAAAGGGAGTAGGCCAAGAACAAAATTCAAGTGATGAGAAGGAGGGGATGCCATTTTCCTTCATTATTTGACGGTTTCATTCAAAGGGAAGTCTGGCAAAATTGCAAAACATTTGTCCTAAAATTTGAGAGACTTTGTCTGCATTAATATTGAGAAAAGAATAATCTTGAGGGGAAGATTGAATGGATGATTTCTTCACATAGTGTCCAAATAACTCAAAGGGGTCCATTGATTGTTGCCATCCAATTGCCCAAATTTTTCCACCCCAAGATCTTGAAGGACCAACTGTTTTGACAAATTTTTTTTAGTGGTGAAGGAAAGTTGTCACAAATTTGATGTCCTTCTTGTCTTGATCAGAAAGTATATCCAATGGGAAAGATTCAATTATTGCAACAAGACTTTTGTCATCAGAATTATTGAGAACAATTAATTTTCCACGGTGGAAGAAATGGAATTGCTTCATTGTCTGCTTGGCAAGTTCAAACTCAGCCGGTGAGGTTTTTTGATTGTTCTTTTTTTTCAGCATTAATTGCAGGATACAGATCCAAAGGTTGTATTTTCTGTTCAGACCATAAAAAATTTTCATTGATTCCCCCCTCTGCAAGTTCCAAAGAGATTTTGGATGCCCTCATTTGATCCCTCTTTTGCTTCAAAGCCCTCTGCTTTCCACCTCTCTTTATGTTTGTTGCCTCATCTCCTTTCATCTTGTTCCCTCCCAGGAGAATGCTCCGCTTGGGGTGAGGATCAAAAAGGGATTCAATTTGGAGTATAACATTGTGATTGTGGTGGAAGAAGCAATGGAATTGAAGGAAAAGCAGTCAAAAAAGGATTACCAAAAAAAAATTTCAGTCACGTCATGATCACAAAAAAAAACCAAAAAAAAAATTACTGGGTGTGGGCGTGAGCTAATTGGGCCAGGCTTATTATGCCCAAAAAAAAATTAGTTACATCATCAAGAAAAAAAAAACATACCAGGGGGCAACTCAATTGGGCTGGGCCTTGGTTTGGGTTGGGAGCCAGGTAGAAGGGCCTGGCACTGCCGTCAACACAGAGGGGGGGTCAGCTGCCATCAATGCGGAGGGGAGGGGGTGGGGCTGAAGGGGGGAGGTTGGGGGGGTTGTCGGCCGTTGACATGGAGTGGGGGCGGGGACAAAGGGGGCTGCTCAAGGGGGGGCTGCTGGCCGTTGACACAGAGGGGGGCGGGGCCAAAGGCCGCCGGTCAAGGGGGGGTTGCCAGCCGTTGACTCGGAGGGGGGGGAGGCAAGCAACCAAGGAGGCGGTTGGGGGGTTACCAAGGTGAGTGGGGGGCTGGGCAAGGGTGGGGCCGCCAACCAAGCACAAGGGAGGGGGGGGAAACCAAGGCAAGGGGGGGGCCGGGCAAGTGAGAGGGGGGGAGGGGTAATGTTGAGGGGGGGGTTGACTGCCATCAATGCGGAGGGGGGCGGCTGAGGGGGGGTTGCCAGCTGTTCATGCAGAGGGGGGGGAAAGCAACCAAGGAGGGGGTTGGGGGGTGACTGAGGTGAGTGGGGGGGCTGGCGAGTGCTGGAGGGTTGGCTGGCAAGGGTGGGGCCGCCAACCAAGCTAAAGGGAGGGGGGGGAGGGCAAGTGAGAGGGGGCAAGCAAGAGGGGGGGAGGGGTAATTTTGAGGGGGGGGGGCAAGGGAGGGGGAGCAATTGAGAGGGGGAGGCAAGCAAGAGGGAGGAGAGGGGGGATGCAAAGGTGAGGTTAGCAATGATGGGTGGGAGGGATGGAAAAGCAGGATGAGGAGGATGGGGGGGGCTTACCTGGGAGATCAACCAAGGAGCTGGAGGGGCCCTGAAGGTGGATGGATCAAAGGATCAGACTTGGATGATGGGGAGGATGAGGAAGAGAATGAGGAGGAGGGGGGGGAGCTTACCATGGTTCCAACCAAAGAAGGAGGGGAGGTGGTGGGTGAGGTGGAGTTGTTGGGTGAGGTGGTGGTGGTGGGCAAGGTGGAGGTGGTGGGTGAGGAGAAGCGGTGAGGTGGAGGTGGTGGGTGAGGCTGAGGTGGTGGGTGGGGAGGAGGGGTGAGGTGGAGGGACCCATGGTTTGGTGGGGTTAGGTGGAGGGTGTTTTTTTCTAAGTCCACCAAAAGAGAAAAAAAAACCAAGTGAGTCAGCCAATGAATCTTGGGTGAACAACATAAAACAAAAAGATACAGTGAAAGGATTTTTCACCTATTTTGAAATCAAACATTACTCATCAAAGAAAGAAAGGGTTAGAGGAAGAATCTGCTCTCTCATAAAAAAAGATGTGTTAAAAGATGAGACAGGGATAACTTGAGGCGGATCAGGAATATCATCTTCAAATATTTTGTCCCATTCATCTTTGATTTTGGCCAAAAGGTTGTGAAGGATTACACAAGTAATAATCCAGTTGATGAGGAACTTAATTTATTTGGTATTTTTAAGCTGGTTTTGCATTTTGCTTAAGCTGGCCCATATTCCTTTCAGGCCTCCTATGGCATGCTCAATCCAAACTTGTCATTGATCAAGATGATAGTTGAAATCAGTTTTTCCTTGATCATTGGACAAAAAATTCTGGTCTGCTGGAACCACATATTTCCCACTAGCATAAGCTAAATTGGCAAGAAGGTATTGATCTTGGTCAAAGTAGATCTCTGGTTGTTTGGAAATCCGCATCCCATTTAAAACATATGAATTGTGAAAAGAACCTGGAAGGCCAGCATGGAGGGATATGAACTTCTTGTTGTTATCACAAACAAGTTGCAGTGCCACAAAGTATCTAAACAAAAATACCAAACACATTTGGTCAGTGTGTGATCAAAGTTGTTATCAAAGGTGTTGGGAAAAAAATGAATCAATTGCCTTTTTTCCAATCAAAATAGTGTTTGCCATCTAGCATGGTTTTAGACTCAAGGTGATGGTAGTTCAATCAACAAAACCAATGCAACCAGGAAATCCTTTGGTCTCCATTACTTGAGATATCTCCATGCATTCTTCTTTGGTTGGCCAAGAAATGACTGAGCAAAGGAAAGATAGGATAGCAAACATGACTCTTTTGGTGTATGAGTCAATGGTTCCATAACCAACTGAGAATAGATTTTCTCATTGATGAATTGCCACTCCATTTCCATTTGATCCCGATCTACAAAGAGCAACAGCCAGTTGGATAGCTGGATTGCGTTGAGGATTCTGATAATTGTTCTGGAAGATGTGGTGGTCTTCAATTATCTCCAAAAGTTTTATGAATGAAGGCAATAGAGTTTGGAAAAGTGGCTGGAAGCTTAAGTGGGGAGGAGATGAAGCTTTTGCCCTTCATACATAGGGTTGTGGAGAGTTTGTCTTCTTGGAACCATGTATTGCTTTTGTAATAGAGCATTCAAAACCAACCAAGTTGATTACAAATTGGAGTCTGAATTTGAGTTTGAATGGGACTCAAATACTAAAAACATTTCTGTCAGCTTTTTTGCATTTTAAACTTGCTGCCAAGAAGTTTGATTGGAAATGTTGAGAAAGATGGTGATTTGATGTGGGTTGATGAGATGATGATGGGATTTTTGTGAAGATGGAGATGTGAAGCAATAGAGATGTGAAGCAATAGAGATGTGAAGCAATAGAGATGTGAAGCAATAGAGATGTGAAGTGATGGATATGTGAAGCAATGGAGATGAGATGTGTGTGATGTGATGGAGATGGGACTGGTATGGATTTGCTGATGTGGATGGGTGTTTTGGATGTGATGGATGGTGGATGGATGATTATGCATGAATGGCGGGTTTAATGTTGGGTTTGATGTTTGAAATTCACCATTTTCATGAAACCTGCCATTTTGAAATACACCAGTTAGGGATTATGTGTATTTTAGAAACCAGTCATTTTTAATAGCCGGTTTTGTCAAAAAAAATGGCGGGTTTCAAATGGTGGGTTTTCTAACTCTGATACGCCCTATTGGAGCCAGCAAAACTTCCATTTTTGTTTTTACCAAAACTTCCAAATTGATGGCAGGTTTCTGAAATACACATACCCCCTAACTGATGTATTTCAAGACAGATTGTTTCACAGAGTTTTTTCAAAAATAAAATATGCCATTTATGCATCAAAAACCATCCATCATCAATGACATGAAATACACTCATCCCCACCTCCACATCATCCAATCCCCACACATCCCATGACTATGGCCTCACTCACCAAATCACCAAATTTGATATCATCTCCATTGCATCATCAACTAATCAA
Organism: Puccinia polysora; assembly: GCA_025617555.3. Lineage (NCBI taxonomy): Eukaryota > Fungi > Basidiomycota > Pucciniomycetes > Pucciniales > Pucciniaceae > Puccinia > Puccinia polysora. Next base: position 3,849,752 of record CM062625.1, read on the forward strand.
TCCATCCCACTATATCATAATCTGATCATCCCATTTTCCTATAAGCTCATCTTTACACATTAAACTTACCCTCCTCCACCTCACCAGCCAAAATTCCACCTAATTGGACTGCAACTGTCCTCACCACACCAAACACTTCCACATCCACCTCATCACCATCCACTCCAGGTCAACACCATCAACATCTTTACACCTCCAGGTTGCCACAATCAACATCTTTACACCTCCAGGTAACCAACATCATCATCTCCCCCTCACCACCAAACACCTCCTCCTCACCATCAAAATTCTTTCCACTAACCTCATCACCACCCCCACCCACCCCCATCTGCAGGTGAGCCCCCACCTGGATTATATCCATTTATCTCCTTGCTGATCCTATCCATGTACTCTTCATCACCAAGCCTAAAGTATGGTTCATCCTCATACTCTTGGAAACCCTTTGTTGTCCTCTTAATCTCACCCCTAAGGTATTTCCCTCCACTATCCTTTTCTTTCTTGTTGATTTTCTTTCAAATTGATGAATCATTTTTAAAAGTTAGCTGGATTTCCGGAAAATTGGCAAATTGATGGCCAGTTGGAAAACTGTCTTGTTTTTGAAAAAAATACCAAGTGGGGCCTTGTTTTCTTTTCTTTTTAGGTGACCAAGTAGGTTTTCTCTTCTTCTTTTTTTTTTCTTTCAACTATTTTTTTTTTCATCAACATGGTCAATGTAACCTTACTGACCATCATTTTTTCTTCTTTTTCTCATTCTGAAACTTAGCTTAGACCAATTTCCAGTATTTTTTCTCTTTTTTTCAATTTTTCATTTTCTAACCTGAGCCTAAAACATGGGATGACTGATGTCCATTTTTTGCCTCTTTAATTTTGCTTTTTTTTGATTAGTTTCAAGTTGATTGGTCTTTTTTGAGAATTATTCTTGTAATCTATTTGAAATTCAACTAAATTAATTCTATTTTCTCCCCCTTCATTTATACAGGTATTTTCCAACACATTATGCAAAGTGGTTACTTGAAAAAAAGAAAGAACCCTTCAAAGAATAAGGCTTTGAGGATAAATAGAATTAAAAATAAAAAAAATATGAAATACTTTTACAGGTCAGAAAGGATATTCCCAAGGAAAAAATCAAATTTTTCTGGTTAATTACTTTGAAGATTGTATAATTAAACTGATTTTGAGCTTGGAAAGAACAAGACCAGTCAAAATCCCACCCCAAATGACCTTGACCAAAAAATAAAAGAAATCAATTCCTTCCATTTTTTCACCTCTGGCACTGTTGCTATTCTGGATGAATCTGGTCACCACTCTGTGGTGGCTCTTCTTGATATCATCCCTTTGGGTTAACTCATCAATTAACAAATGAAAGATTTAGAATTTGTGAAAAACAACTTTCACCAATTCAAAACTTTTTCCAACACTGGTGGGCCTTCAACAAAAGGGGTTCAAAATATGTGTGCCTTTTGATTTCAAAAATCAATGCAACCTGCCAACTTTTGGTTTGATATCCAAAAAAATCTGCTTTCTCATCTTCTCCTCAATAGTTCAAGTTTGTGAAACCAAAATCCAAACATTCCACTCATATATTGGTTGAAAAACTTTAAAAAATTTCCAAGATTCCCTTGGAATCCTATCAGAAAATTATAAAAAAAATCAGATTCCCATTTTTCCTCCTTATTATTTGGAGTTAAAAAAAACTTCATTCAATTTTTAACCTCATATTAATTTTATATACAAAATTTTCTTCATTGATCCCCATATTCAAAAAGTTGGTCTATCTTTGTATTTGTTTCTCCTCATGGTTTCAATGACAAATATGAATGGAAAAGTTATTGAAAGCTTGGAAAAATAAGAAATTTATGAATTTCAATTTTCTTTTCAAGACTTTATATGTGGCATTGATTTCAAGAAAAATGGTATTGTATAAATGGTTTGGGGTTCTAACAAGCACAAGAATTTTAATTATCTTTCTTTTGAGTCAGTCACGCATACCAGAATTTCTATGTCCATAAAAATCAATTGAAGGACCAGTAAAAGCAGCAGGGGCTCAGCTATTAGGAAGATCTACTCTAGGAAAAAAATATATTAATCAAAATTAAAAATATTTTTATATTGGAGGTGCTGAAAGTAGTCAAAAATATCTTTGTAAAAAATGGTAATTTTTCTTTATTTTTTCAATTTAAACAAGGAATTTATTCAAAATCCAATCATTTGAGTGATTCTTGATGAAATATTGGTCTTGGTTTGAGGGCTAACTCTGTTTTTTATGACTCTGTCTAAAAACAAAAACAGATTTGCTTGAAATTTTCTGGTGTATATACAATTGAAGAAACAATTAGAGAAAGCAGGAAAATAGCAAGAATTTGTGATCAGTGTGAAAAGTATCATCTGAATTTCAAGGCACCTGATGGTTAGCCGCAGTCATAACAAGAAAATTCTGACCATAATTTCTAGGTTGGTTATTTCTTTGGGTTCTTTCTATCTACCTTGTTCTTTGTCTTTTTTATCCTTGCCAATGGCACTTCTGAGAGCTGTTGGTGGTGGTCAAATGAAGTTTGATGGTCTTTATTTTTGTTGGTTGGATTTTTGGTAAATTGTTTTGTTGAATTGTTTTTTTCATGAGTTTTTGTTACTGGCCTGATTTTGGATTAGTTTTTTGAATGCAGGGCAATTTTGGCCTAGCAATGGCAGGAAACTGGAGGAGGTGGTTGGGGAATCATCTACAGCAATTTGTCCTAATTGGGGTAACTCTGAGGCAATATTTGTGGTCTTGAATCAAGTTATCCCAATTGGGATAAATCTGACCTGATTTTGTTTCACAGGAGCAACTGCAGGCCGTTTTTCCCAATTGGGAGAGAGAAATATGGCTTGAAAACTAATTTGTATCTTTTTTTTTGCAGTGAGGACTTAGACTAGAGTTTCAAAAATTCACTCCATTTTATTTGCAGGTCTACAACTTTCCAAAATTGCAAAAGCTAAGGAAACCTTATCCTTCTTTTCAGATACCAGTCAATAATTCTTCTTCCCTTTTTCAAGCTTCATCTCATTCCATCTCAAATTCAACTGAGCATCCAGTTTTTTTTCTTCAGTCTTTCATTAACCTATTTTCTTTTCAATATGACTTTCCAGTTGGAGAACCTAGTATTCCTTTTCAAAATGAATAATTTATTTTTTGCTCCAAGATTATCATTTTTTGTTTTGGAATTAACTAGTTTTAAAGGCACACTGATTAACTATTACATATAAATTTTGAAATATTGGTTAAATTTTCTCACCCCAATCTTGCTTCTCAATGATATCTTCAAAGCCTCCAAAGCTTGAATTTTTCCAATTCTCTTGATGGCTTTTGGGTGTTTTTTTCATTTTAATGCCTTTCTCTTTTGGTTTACTTAGGATGAATTTAGCTGAAATTCATCACTTCCATTGGATGGTGAATTTAGAGGCCCCATTGTCTTAAGCTTTTGTTTAGTCAAAAACTGGTGGTACTTTTTAGAAAAAATCAGTTATTATTAACTATCAATTTTACTATAAAATGTAATTAATCTAGACAAAAAAATACATTTGGCTGGTTGGAGAGGATTTAAAACATCAAATTTACCTCCACCAGGTTTATAGAATCCTGAATTAATTGGTTCAAGATTTGGAGTGAACAATCCAAAGAGTAATTTTTGGATCCAAGGATGAATTGGAATGGCTAATTGATGGATATTTCTAATCTGTCAGACATTTTCTGGTTTGAATATCTTCCTTGGATCAAGATTATTTCTTCTCAAAGGGCTCCTCAACAAATTTTTCCTCATTATCCCCATCACTTGGCTGAGGATTTGCTACCATCTCCTCAGCATCAGTGGAGTCAAATCTTTGGGAATCAAAATCAGCTAGAGGAGAAATTTTGGACTTCTGTCCAAACATTTTATCAATTTGAACATAAAAAGGAAAGATGGAGTCAATTATATCAGCCACAATTTCTATCCCTTTGGATTTATCAGCATTAGTGAGACCATTTCCATTTGATATTGAAATTGATTGGGATTTTTTATACCTTAAGAAAATAATTCCTGAATTTCTCCCTAATTTGTTTTGCTGATAAATAAAGCCTAAATTTCTCTTTCTTCATTAGCTAATTGGCCATAAGGATATTACCATCAAAATTAGAAGATTGTGTTTTTTTCCAGACCCAAAACAGGAATTTAGTTGAAGGGGATTTTCAGAAGGTTTAGAAGGATGAGATTTTTGAAATTCTTCAGTTTACTAAAAAAATTGGAAGCAGATGGGGGAGGTGGGTTCATTTTTTTCAAAATTTTGGCTTTTCAGTTGATTGGGGAGGTTCTCTTGGCATATTTGTAAGGGAGTTTTTCTTATGGGCCATTTGGAAATTTGAAGAGAGATGATGTGATGAGTGCAAGTGCAAAGGTGTGATGAGTTCGATTTCAAAGGTATGATGAATGAAGTCTTTTGATGAGTTTAATGAGGTTGGAGGTGGGAATTTTAAATGAACAGATGATAATTTATTCACATATTGGTGCAGTTTGATGTGGGAAGTGGTGATTGTCAGATGAAGACCAAAGGGATGGTATATCCAATGAGGTTGGAGATGGACGGAAGTTTGCAGCAAGGTTTGGATGTGTTGTATGACATGCATTGAATTTTTCATGAAACTTTAAATAATTTATTTTAAAAAACTCATTTGTTGTTTTTTAACTTGCAAAAGTATAAAATTTTTTTTAAAAAACTTTTTATGTTGTGTTTGAAGTTGGGATATTTTTCTGAAACCAGAAGTTAAAAAAATTTTGTGTTTTGTAACTCTTATATGCCCTATTTAAAATCCTTTATGAGCTATGGATAGAATCACACCTTCAACATTACAAAATATACACCCTCCTTCAGATAAAGACCTGCTTCTTTTACCTTTTAACTAAATTCACAACTTCTTGAAAGTTTTCTCAGCCCAGGAAGGCATTTAAGCATTAGAAATTTGTGTCAATCAAAAAAAGGGCTTGAATATAGAAACTAAAGGTTTTGTAACCCTTTTTAAGGTTCAAAGACGTTCCTTGGGTGGTAGAAAACCCCTTTTGACGATTTTTTGGTCTCCCCAAGGCCTTTGGGGGGCTAAATTAATTCCTCCAGATGCTCTGTGGCCCCTTTCTGGGGTAGAAGCTTTTGAAGAGTCCCTACATGGAAACCGTTTTATATAATTTAATATCTTAAAAGGCAATATTTTCCAATTTTCTTCAAGGAATTAACATCTGAGAAATTCTTTGAAAAAAAACATGTATTATGAGAAAAATAAGAAAAATGAATTCTCTTTACAGAAAATTAAAACCTTCCAGTGGAATATAAATAAAATTGTATTAAACATAAAATAAAATGTATAAATGCTACATATACCCATTAAATGAGGGTAATTCAAGTATTTCAAAATATTCCAACAAAAATATCATCCAGTACATAGATAATCATAAATTATGCAAAAATATTTCTTGGCAGAAAACCCAAGATTTCTGATGGAATTTAAATACATTTTTTACAAAACATATAGAAAAAAAGGAAAAATGCTACATATATCTATTTCATGAGGATAATTGAAATATGTTGAAATATTTGAGAAAAATAAGGCTCATCAGAGTTAGAAAATCTTCCATTTTGTTGATTAAGGGTTTCAAAGCAAAATCAGCATTTCAAATCTGAAATTAAAAAATAAAAACCCCAACTCATTTCACTTCAGGCATGTCAAAGTTCCCTGGAAATAAGTGAGTTTTTTCCAAAATGGTGTACAAAATATGTGACCAGAGATTTCAACCAACCTTTTCATCACATCACTACTTTCTCTAAACCTCACTCAACAAACCAGTAATTAAAATCACCAACCTTCTCCAGATGTCTCATCCAACCACACCACTCACTCACACTCACTTGCACCATTTAACCACAGGATCTCAAAGACCTAGACTTGGGGGTATCCAAGACCAATCCCCCTCCTTAAATTGTCATAAAATCCTTTTTTTTGAGTTTTGGTACCCTTTCCAAACAACTCAATCAATCTTTTTTGTACCATTTCACTGCCAAATCCCAAAAAACTAGCCTGGGGTATCACAAAGACCAATCCTCCTCCTCTGATTCTCATAAAACCCTTTTTTTGATTTTTGGTAACCTTTTGAAGATTTCCAGTGATAGACTGGCTACCATGAGAGTGAGTTTAATTTTCATAAACTTTCTAATAAAATTCATCCTCCATCTATTTTCTCTTCAGGGTCCACCACTGTGGATCCCCACTACTTATCACTTGGCCTATCTGCCTAATGATAGGTCAACAATTCACCTCATCACCATGCTTAACCTGCCTCACCCCCCTTTCTCCCAATTGTTCATTACTACCAAGTACCAACCAAGTAATTTCCCATCAATGAGGGCCTCAATCTACTTTCCCAAGAAAATCCTGATCAAATCAACAGCTGTAACAATAATGAAAATTATTTGGGTATTCCTTGTTCATGAATGAATTTTGTCATCCCTCCCATTTCCCCCACCCCTCATTCAACTCCCAAATCACTCAAAACTAAGCCCCCTACCTCAAATCTCCAGTTCTAATGCCTTAACAATGGCATTCAAACAATCAACAAGAAATTTTTCAAGGTCAAATATGTTCACAATCCCTTATTTTCAGATTTGGATGATCACCAGAATCACTTAGTCTCAAACCAATTGCAACTCATCACCACAAATACCAGCCATTTGACAAAAAACATTAAGAAGAATCTCATATCCCTCCAAAAATTTATTTACAGAAAACAACTACCTCATCTTTGTGATGGCAACCTTTGGGCCCCCAGATTGGTTCCCTCAAGAAATTGTCACACGGTGGTATATGACACAATAACAACTGCAAAGTGAACTGGCCTTTCAGCCAGTTTAATAGCCTTTTGGGTAGGCCTCGCCTCTCAGTTGGTTTGCAGTTGTGCAAGGTATGACAGTAAACTGGCTGGCCCTGTTGTGGGTTCAATTCGCAATCAGGACAAGTTTTGCAAGGTGGCTTGGTCCTGTGAAAACTTTTGTTTTTTCTGCCTTTCAACAGCAAGACTCCCAAGTCTTGGTGGCTCCTTATGGCGTTCAGGAGTGTGTCTGAATATGGCTCCACAACTGCAAAGTGGGTTAGTGCCACGAGCCATACACACTTTGGGACAAAGTGCCCTTAAACCTGGGGGTACTGTCACATGGTGGTATGTGACACAATAACAACTGCAAAGTGAACTGGCCTTTCAGCCAATTTCATAGCCTTTTGGTTAGGCCTTGCCTCTCAGTTGGTTTGCAGCTGTGCAAGGTATGACAGAAATTCTTCATGGAATCCATAAAAAAGTAAAGACACAACCCTCATTCTTTGCTTATACTATTCTAAATCCCCTCAACTGCCTTCAAAATTTTTTCATAAAGTTGTAGAAACAGGTGATACATCTGCTTTATCAGTAACTTGCTTAGGAGGTTGTGTTAGCTAGATTTGTTAATGACAACCTTGTTAAGAAAATGATCTTAGGAATCTCTTGTATCACCATGACTTTCCAATCTCCTGCTGGGATCCTGATAGATTTTGTTAGCCTCAACCCCCACTATATTGGTCATTATGACCAGGAGCTGGTCCAACCACCACTTTACTCTCTGCTCTCCCTTTTTGGTACCAATTTACATTCATAATATTTTTAAAAAAAACTTGTATCTAGATATCTTTGAGTTTAAAAATCACAAATAAACTGGGATAGCATGATAAATCATGCACATTAACCTTTTATAAAAAAATATAAATCCCATTGCTCACTAAAATTTCTGGGGAATTATTCAAAAAAAATGAAGGCTTTCATAAGATTACTTCAAGGGAAAACAGCTAGAAATTTGTTTGAGCAGAGAGAAGTTTTTATCCCACACATTCCAGTGTAAGAATATCAAAAATCTAGATTGGAAATCCTGCTATAAAGCAGTAGATTGGCATTATTTTTAACTGGAAAAAGAGTTGGCTCCAGAATTTTGTAATATTTTGCATCAGTTTTTGAAATAAACCTGATTAATTGAACAGAAAGGAAAGGAAGTATGCAGTGATTTTCAGGAATACTTCTATCATTAGTAGAGGTGAAATTTTAATCAACGAGATTGTGAGTAATCAAGCTATTAAACAAGGAAAACATTAGTATGAAGATTTTGATTAAAAATAATAGAAAGAAAGAGCTAATAAACAGTGTAGAATATCAAGCAGGCCTGATCATTTATTATTTTGAAATCAGTTTTATTGTAAGTCCAAGCACTAAAAATTCAACTTGATCTGCATTAGCCAATAGTTCTGATGCTGGCAATAACTGAATATAGAGATGGGGAGGTAGAGAAGCATCCATCTGTTGGTCCAATTAAGAGGATCATCATTAAATAAATAGAAATCTGGTTCATTTGAGGATAACCCATGTTTACCCGCTACTACAAAGTATGATTCCTTGATTTGATCAAAGGGTAATTGGGATATCAGGAAAGTAATAGAAGAATCAAAATTTTGGGGAAATCATGGATTCTTTTTGTCTATTTCAAAAATTGATTTTTTGGATCCATGTAATATGGTCACAAATCTGAAAATATATGTGTAACTTCCTCTCTTTTGTGATAGAATAATGCCCCTTTGAATTCATTTATACTTGCACAGGGGGTTCTGTAATGATTGTGGCTGATGAAGGTGTGCATGGTTCAGGTAACTGGGAAAATATTTGTTTCAGAAGGAAGGGAAAGGATTTCTTTTCAAACATGAAAAACTTTAATTCAAAAGTCAAGACAAATAAAGAACAAACCAACCTGAAATTTATTATTGTTGAGGTTATTTAGAGCTTGGTCCAAAAATTTTAATAGGTAGAAGCAATAAAGTTGATGAAATTAAAGTTTAAAATATTGAAAAATATTTAGTTCACTGGTAGATAAACTGGTGGTGGTCAGGCCAGTTGGAAGGTTGATAGTGGGAGACAAGGATTGAGAATGGCCTGTGGTGTTAAATGAAGACTTTATGGTTTTAGAGGCCTTTCACAGGGGACAGGAGGTGTGTTGGTTTGATGGAGGATTCTTCTGTATATTTGATAATTTGGAGGGGTGCTTTTGAATTTTGATGGATTATTTGAATGAATGGCGGGTTTGATAATTAAAAAACACTATTTCTATCAAACCTGACATTTTGAAATACACCATTAAGGAATAATAATAATAATAATAATAATAATAATAATAATAATAATAATAATAATAATAATAATAATAATAATAATAATAATAATAATAATAATAATAATAATAATAATAATAATAATAATAATAATAATAATAATAATAATAATAATAATAATAATAATAATAATAATAATAATAATAATAATAATAATAATAATAATAATAATAATAATAATAATAATAATAATAATAATAATAATAATAATAATAATAATAATAATAATAATAATAATAATAATAATAATAATAATAATAATAATAATAATAATAATAATAATAATAATAATAATAATAATAATAATAATAATAATAATAATAATAATAATAATAATAATAATAATAATAATAATAATAATAATAATAATAATAATAATAATAATAATAATAATAATAATAATAATAATAATAATAATAATAATAATAATAATAATAATAATAATAATAATAATAATAATAATAATAATAATAATAATAATAATAATAATAATAATAATAATAATAATAATAATAATAATAATAATAATAATAATAATAATAATAATAATAATAATAATAATAATAATAATAATAATAATAATAATAATAATAATAATAATAATAATAATAATAATAATAATAATAATAATAATAATAATAATAATAATAATAATAATAATAATAATAATAATAATAATAATAATAATAATAATAATAATAATAATAATAATAATAATAATAATAATAATAATAATAATAATATAATAATAATAATAATAATAATAATAATAATAATAATAATAATAATAATAATAATAATAATAATAATAATAATAATAATAATAATAATAATAATAATAATAATAATAATAATAATAATAATAATAATAATAATAATAATAATAATAATAATAATAATAATAATAATAATAATAATAATAATAATAATAATAATAATAATAATAATAATAATAATAATAATAATAATAATAATAATAATAATAATAATAATAATAATAATAATAATAATAATAATAATAATAATAATAATAATAATAATAATAATAATAATAATAATAATAATAATAATAATAATAATAATAATAATAATAATAATAATAATAATAATAATAATAATAATAATAATAATAATAATAATAATAATAATAATAATAATAATAATAATAATAATAATAATAATAATAATAATAATAATAATAATAATAATAATAATAATAATAATAATAATAATAATAATAATAATAATAATAATAATAATAATAATAATAATAATAATAATAATAATAATAATAATAATAATAATAATAATAATAATAATAATAATAATAATAATAATAATAATAATAATAATAATAATAATAATAATAATAATAATAATAATAATAATAATAATAATAATAATAATAATAATAATAATAATAATAATAATAATAATAATAATAATAATAATAATAATAATAATAATAATAATAATAATAATAATAATAATAATAATAATAATAATAATAATAATAATAATAATAATAATAATAATAATAATAATAATAATAATAATAATAATAATAATAATAATAATAATAATAATAATAATAATAATAGTGAAAATTTGGTTTCTAGGAATGAAAATAAATGTTTTTGATTGAATATAAACATGTTTTTACCCAAAAGAAGAAAACACAAGAAATTCCCAGATACACCTGACTTGCTGTTTCAATCCAAATATATTTAAAAATTGAAAAATAAATCGATCAAGTTCAACAATAATCTAAGAGATATGAAAAATTGATTCCTTTCAATAAAAATAAATCATTCTTTCTTATTTCTCTCATGCTTGAAAAATTCCTTATTTCAATTTTCCAAAATAATTTTATTCCTCTCTAGAAAAATCTATATTTTGAATTTTTGAATTATTTTTTTATTTTTGTAAGATTTCATCTAAATTCCATCCAAAATATCTAATTTTATTCAAGTAAATGAATTTTTCACCTTTTCTTTATTATTCTTGTAATGAATGAGTTTTAAGCAAAAAAAATTGAAATATCTGGGATCAAACCACTGTATTTTCAAATTCACAATATAATATGCTTTTTGTTTTATTCAAAATATCATTTACATTCAATTAGAGACATCAATACTTTTTCAAAGAAATCAATTTTTCATATTTTTTTTATTATTCTTGAATTTGATGGATTTTATTTTGATTCCTCTCATTAATAGGTGTATGTTCCAATTTTTTATGTTTCTTTATTTCTTTAAAAACATATTTAAATTCCATCAGAACTATTCATTTTTTTTCAAAGCAATCAATTTTTCATTTGATTATTATTATTTTTCTCAATGAATTATTCTTTTCAATGATTAAAAATATCCAAATTCTCTTAATGAAATAGATATTTGTAGGTTTTTCTTTTGCCTGTTTTCTACAAAGGTATTTATATTCCATCACAAATATTGCATTTTTTTCAAATAAATCTGATTTCAATATTTTTTTTAGTTTTTTATAGACTTGATTCCATTTTAATTGAATTTTTTCAAAGTTAAAGAGGTGTTTGTATTCAAACATAAATATTTTATTCTGTGTAAATAAAATGAATTTTTATCATTTTTATTATTTCTCCCATATTAAATGAAGGTATTTTTCAAATCTGAGCTCCAATTTCAATTCCTTCCAAAATATTGCTACTGATTGCATTTATAAATGTTACATTAACTCAATTGGTGTTCATATTTGAATTCTCCGAAATCATTATACCCCTGGGCAACCCCAAAAGGGTCTTCAGGCCTTCATTTAGCCCCCCAAGGCCTCAAAAATTTTTAAAAGCCTTGGGTGAACCAACAAATCTTAAAAAGGTGTGTTATCCCACCCCAGGAATTCATTCAAATCTTAAAAAGGTGTACCAAACATTATATTTCTACATTCATACCTTTTTTATATTGGAAAACCTTTTTAGATTTTTATACCTTCCTGAGTTAAGAAAAAAATTCAGAAGATGTGTATTTAGTATAGGAATTCCTTTAATCACAGCTTTCCTCAAAAGATGCATGATTTCACCAAAAAAAAGCAACACTAAGATGGTGCATCTTTTGAAAAAAGACATAAATTTAGCCTGTTCCTTGTTGAAAGGCAAATGTTATATTCACAACCTCAGGGTTGCAAACAGCCTATTGGGACCCAATGAGTAGCAAGCCATTTTGCTAGCAACTTGCGCATCCCCTGGGGGGTTGTAAACCCCCGTTTGCGACCCATTTTGCATTGCAATACGGGAGCTTCAATCCTATTTTGAGTTTCAATTTAGGGTTTGAAACCCCCTGGGGGATGCGTGAGTTGCGCGTGATTTCCTGTCTCATTTAGGCTACTCCCCCCCTAAATGGGCCATTTTAGGGGGGATTTTGGGTACCTAGGCACCCCTGGACCACATCTGAGTTCTGTCAACCCAAATTTTGGGATCTGGAATACTAGATGGGACTATTGGACCAAAAACAAACTTGGAAATAAAATGTTCTATCTATTGGAAAAACTCTTGACAGAAACCACGTACACACATATTACACGCCCATTGCCTAAATTAATTTTTCTCAACCCAAAAGTGAGCAAAAATTTGGAGTTGTAAAATTGAAAATTGAATTGAATACTAAATTTCTGTTGATTTCTTTTGGTTTATGGGAACAGTGGCAAGCCCAAGCCCTCTCAGATTAAACAAGGCTATGTTAAGGGACTTAATTAAAAGTGTAATTAACAAAGTTTTGGTGGAATCTAGGGATTTGGGTAGGGAGTTGGAAAATAAAACATTTGAAGTCCCAATTGCATCCTAATCTAGAGTTAAAATTGAGGAACAACATTTTTCTTCACAACTGGAACAAGATGTTCTGCCACAAGTTGAATTGACTTAAGGGGGTGGGTTCACATTTCATATTTCATTTGAATGAGAAGGATTTTGCTTCACAAATACTAATGTAAATAAGGGGTGCAAGAACTTCTTTACCCTCCTCCTGTGAGAGCCTTTGATGATAGGAATGAAGCCAAGATTTATTTTCAGAAATGGGTAGCCATGCATGGCTACACATTGATGAATTTCAGGTCAAGGAGAGACAAATACATGGATCTAGCATGTGACAGGTTTGGGGTTTATGAAGGGCCATGTCTCACCAAACATCAAAGGCAAACTCACACTAGGAAGGTCAGGTGTCAGTTCATGATCTGTGAAAGTAGTAAAGTAGAAGATCCCATGTGGAATCTCTCAATCAGAAATGGCCTACACAATCATCAACCATCTGAAAGTCCTTCATTGCATCCTCAACTGAGGAGAATCTCAGGTCAAGCATTAGATTTACTTATGGAAGGAATGAGAGATAGGCTCAATATGGTTCAGCTTAAAATTAAATTGAGCAAGATTGATGGTGGAGAATACATTGAAGATAGAACAATCTATAAAACTAAGAAAAAGGTAAAGCTTTCCGAACTGGATGGGAAAGCTGTTATGGATTCTCTCTTGGAAATGCTCCAGGAATCGCAGTGGGTTTCCAGATCTGAATTTTGTGCAGAAGGTCACTTAGAGGCGCTTTTCTTGGCTCATCCTGAGTCTATAAACCTTTTCAAAAAATACCATCATATTTCTTTTTTAGATTGTACCTATAAAAAAATAGGTACAACATCCTGCTATTGCATGTTGTAGGAATGACTGCCATCAAAAAGGCATTGAAAAATTCTTTTGTTATTATAAAAAAAGAAAAGTTTGATTTCTAAAGTAGGGTGTTGAACACATTAAAGGAGTTGGCTTATGATCCTGAGAGGCTTCCAAAGGCTTTTGTGATGGACCATGAAAAAGCTCTTATTTTTTCTTTTAAACACAGTTTCTCTGAGTCAACCAGACAGTGGTGTTCCTGGAACTTGTCTAAAAACATACAAGCAAACTTTAAAGTGAACTTCAGTAATTAAAATGAAGGATGGCAAAGTTTCACGACTCTTTGGGCAAAAAATGGGGCCTCTAAAACCAAGTTGGAAGCAGAATTCAATGATGCAGAACTCAGAGTATTCCAATTTATTGCTTCTTCTATTTATCTCTGCTGGGAATGCTTACTTTAAAACTTTTATAGAGTGTTTCTTGAAAGGCTGCAAGGATGTACTCAAGTATATGGAAAAGAACATTTTTCCTATCAAGGAGATGTTTGTAATGGCTTGGACTTGTGTCTACCCAGACTTTGGAAACAAAACAACGTCTTGGGTAGAAGGGGCCCACTCTAACTTCAAAAAATCACTTGTAGGATCTTTGGGGAACATTTTGGATCTGTGGAAACACCTTGAAGGAAATATTGAAAGTCAAATCCAATCAGTCCATCCAGCACTTGAAAAATCTTGAATAAATTTGGGAACAGATATTCCAACAGGTCTATTACCTTTGGATTAAAAATTGTCAATTTAGGCAATGAAACTCATTGGAAAACAATTGGAGAAGTTAAATCAAAATCATGATGGTGAGGTGTCCTCCAGGTCATTTCCAAAAACAAAGGGCTTGCCTTGTTCCCACATTTTAGGTGAAATACTAGCATCAAGAGGATCCATTGTGCCTGAGGATGTTCATCCTAAGTGGCAGTTAGACTATGACCCTTCCAATGAAGTAAGTGGAGTTTTTTTGAAGGGTACGAACTATTGGATTGACAGATTAATTATTGGGTTGAAAAATTTATAATTCTCTTGGTTTGGAAAGTTTGAACCAGATCCAGTGCTTGATGGAGAATCTCAACTGTTTAACCAGTGGAATTCTATGTATAAGGAAAAACCTAAAGAATTGGGGTTGGAAATTCTAAGTTCAACACTTGAGAATACAGCTGATTTGATTTCCAAGCCAAGCCTTGAGCCAAAGGTATTAAGGTCAAGCCATGGTTGGCCAAAATTAGAAGAAACCTGTTGTGAGCCTTCAAAATTTGAGCATTTCAAAAGATCAATTGAGTTGGAAAAAAGGTTTAAAAGGGGACCCAAAACACCAAAGACAGTAATTCTTTTATTTTGAGTGAGAAATTTTCATTTTTATGGTTTAATTAACTGATGGGAAAATTATTTCTGACTTGCGAGAATGGCTCTTCATATGAATCTCATAGTTCAGAGGACAAGACTCAATAAACAGCTAAAAGGGGACCAGAAAGACCAAATATAGTAAGTCTTTGATTTTGAGGAATGTTCATTTTCATGGTTTAATGAACTAATTGGGTAATTATTTCTGTAGTGAAAGGATGGCTCTTCATCTGAATTTCATATTTCAGTGGAAGAGACTGAAATGTCATTGGTTTTGGTGACGTTAGAATCTAATTCCTTTTCAAAGGATGAAGCAGACGCAATGTAGGAGTCAAACAGAAGCTCATTTTTGGTGAGTGGTGATTCCTTTAGTGAAATTAGAATTTTTGCTAAGTAATTTTTGATTTTAGGAATTAAATTACCTCAATCCAATACCTGAGAACTTACATAAGTTCTTGGGTGGGGTTTGGGATCTGGTTGGTGATGGAAATTGTGGATTTAGAGTCATGCTAAATCTTTTGGGTATTATGAGCATGGAAGGTTTGAAGTAAGAAAAGAAATGCTTGAAACATTGAGGAAAAATAAGACCTGCTATGCTAAGATACTTGGTGGGATTAAAGATATTTCAAAGATAGAAAAAATACTTGATGTTAATGAAATCAATGAAAATATTACCTCTTCAAAATGGCTTTCAAAGCTTGACAGGGGTCAAATAATAGCAGATACTTATTGAAGACCAATATGATTCATATCATTGGAATCATGTTGTAATTTTACTCCTTTTAAAATGGGTGGAAAAGAACAATTAGATCCTATTTTCATTTTCTTTGTTAACAATAATTATTGGTTCAAGCTTGTTCTCAAGGGAGATGTGATTCCAATCCTGCCCATAGTTTCCAGACCACTTTCCATGATTTCCAAAAAAAAGCCTCTGGTTGGGTTGAGTACATCAAAGATTTGTCAGCTGATGTCTCAGCTGTGAACATTTCTGCAGCAAGAGCAGCGCAGGGCCGTGGCATTTTGTTGGGACTGTAAATTGGACAAGTTGGTTGAACAGGAGGAAGGAGGAACAAGGTCAATTTCCCTCCCTCCCTCAAGACCAAGGTCATCAGAAGTTCTTCCGAAGCTCAAAAAATCTCAGTCTCACCCAGGCAATCATATTCAGGAGGAGCATCAACTCAGCTCAATAAACTTCTGCCTGTCACTTACATCTTGAATTGGTGAAGTTCAGTTAGTTGAGCAACATACTAAGTTAATCAATTGAGTCCTTCTAGTTACCTTAACCTATGTGACTGCAATAAAGAGTTTATTCTAAAACTTTAATGGTAGCAAGAGTCCTGTCTTGGTCACAGGTAAATCTTAAGATAAATCAATCTAGGTGTTAAACAGCTAGCAGACAAGTCACAGCCTCAGGGGACAAGGGTTACAACATCCAAATTAAGGATTCCTCCAGCAATAAATCCAATGATGACTACTCAACCAAGCTTAAACCAATCAAACTTGATTGCCAAAATTTTCACAACTGTAAAGCTTGGTTTGAGCACCTGCTGATTGGCAGGGTTGATGAAGAAATCTTTGACATAAAATGGATTGAAAGTCATAAGGGCACAAAGAACTATTGGAAAAAGAACTCCTATGCCATAAGTTTGTTGTACAAGGTGGTGGAAGGGGATCTTCAGTCCAAATCAAGTCATCACCCTGTAAGAAAAAAGAAAAAGAAAGAAAAAGAAAGAAAAAAGAAAAAAGAAAAGAAAAAAGAAAAGAAAAAAGAAAAGAAAAAAGAAAAGAAAAAAGAAAAGAAAAAAGAAAAAAGAAAAGAAAAAAGAAAAAAAAGAAAAAGAAAAAAGAAAAAAAAAGAAAAAGAAAAAAGAAAAAAAAAATAAAATAAAATAAAAGAAAGAAAAAAAAGAAAAAAAAAGAAAAAAAATAGAAAAAAAGAAAAAGGAAAGAAAGAAAGAAAAAAGGAAAAAGAAAAGGAAAAGAAAAAAAAACGAAAAAAAAAAGGGAAAAAAAGGAAAAAAAGGAAAAAAGAGGAAAAAAGAGAAAAAAAATAGAGAGAAAAGAAAGAAAAGAAAGAAAGAAAAACAAAAGTAAAAACAAAAAAATAATAAAGTAATAAAAATAAATAAATAAAAATGAATAAATAAATCAAGAAGAAAAGAAAAATAAAAGGGAAAAGAAAAAGGGAAAAGGAAAAAGAAAAAGAAAAGGAAAAAGAAGAATAAAAGGATAGAAAAAGAAAAGAAAAAGAAGAACAAGAACAAGAAGAAAAAGAAAAAGAAAAGAAGAAAAGAAGAAAAGAAGAAGAAGAGAAGAAAAATGAAGAAGAAAAGAAGAAAAAAAGAAGAAGAAAAAAAGAAGAAAAAAAAAAGAAAAAAGAAGAAAAAAAGAAGAAAAAAGAAGAAAAAAAGAAGAAAAAAAAGAAGAAAAAAAAGAAGAAAAAAAGAAGAAAAAAAGAAGAAAAAAAGAAGAAAAAAAGAAAAAAAAAGAAAAAAAAGAAGAAGAAGAAAAAGAGAAGAAAAAAAGAAGAAAAAAGAAGAAAAAGAAGAAGAAGAAAAAAGAAGAAAAAAGAAGAAAAAAAGAAGAAAAAAGAAGAAAAAAGAAGAAAAAAGAAGAAAAAAGAAGAAAAAAGAAGAAAAAGAAGAAAAAAGAAGAAAAAAGAAGAAAAAAAGAAGAAAAAAGAAGAAAAAAGAAGAAAAAAGAAGAAAAAAGAAGAAAAAAGAAGAAAAAAGAAGAAAAAAAGAAGAAAAAAGAAGAAAAAGAAGAAAAAAGAAGAAAAAAGAAAGAAAAAAGAAGAAAAAAGAAGAAAAAAGAAGAAAAAAGAAGAAAAAAGAAGAAAAAAGAAGAAAAAAGAAGAAAAAAGAAGAAAAAGAAGAAAAAAGAAGAAAAAAGAAGAAAAAAGAAGAAAAAAGAAGAAAAAAGAAGAAAAAAGAAGAAAAAAGAAGAAGAAAAGAAGAAAAAGAAGAAAAAAAGAAGAAGAAAGAAGAAAAAAAGAAGAAGAAAAGAAGAAGAAAAGAAGAAGAAAAGAAGAAGAAAAGAAAAGAAGAAGAAAAGAAGAAGAAAAGAAGAAGAAAAGAAGAAGAAAAGAAGAAGAAAAGAAGAAGAAAAGAAGAAGAAAATAAGAAGAAAATAAGAAGAAAATAAGAAGAAAAGAAGAAGAAAAGAAGAAAAAATAAGAAAAAATAAGAAGAAAAGAA